>JAOXNJ010145508.1:0-10993 GCA_028566655.1 Metis holothuriae
GTTGTACCTAGTGTGTGCTCCAGAAGAAAGAATAAAACGATCTTAAAGCCCCTTTCTGTACTATTCTCTGTCTTAATGAGCAATTTATTACATTTATGTCAAGAACTGCAGGTTTTCCTACATATTGCATTAATTGCCTTATAAAGAATCTTGATTCTAGAGTATAAAAGGCACTTATTTACTGTAATAGGTAAGTAGATATTATAGAGAACAATATTGATAGGGTAGACCCAGATTGTGCAATCAGGCAGAATACTTCAAACAATAACGAGACAGGAAAGGAAGGCCTTTCATTGTTAGACAAAGTAGGGTCCATTATGAATATACCTAGCTAGCACCTTCATTTAACAAAGCATTTAATAGACTCTGTACTAAAAAGAGGTATTAAGTACATAAAATGAAGCCCTTTCTCAACGTCGATAATAATACAGGGCCAGTACACACGAAGAAGAAGCCCTTGCTATAGATAGGTACACCGACAAGTTGTACCTACAGCTTTCTCTTCCGCTCCAGCATCGACCATTGGCCCAAGACACCCAATTACGCCAACGCGACCGTAATAGCATCATAGAGCAAATATTAAACAAAAAATACCAAAATTTTGATTAGAAATCGAAAGAAAAGTCTATAAAATTTTGATTAATTTCAAAATAGAGTAAGAGAAGAGATGGAAGTACTGTCGAATGTGACGACGGCGCGCGTGCTGAGCGTCGTGCAGAAGGCCCTGGCCCACGAGGAACTGCTGCGACATCATCACCGTCATCATCACCTGCCGGACAGCGTCTTCGACATTCACGACGACAACGACGACAACTTTGGCGACTTGTGCGTCGACCAAGACCTGCTCGAGGTCGCTGTCAGGGCCATGGTGCGCAACGTCACCGCCGTCTCCAGGTAATATCACGAGTAGCTATACACTTAAATATACCTAATTTGTTGATTGATTGTCTTATCATTGATTGATCATCTAATTGATGATATTGTCATAATATTATAGAGAGAAGCGTCGCGAGATGGAGGGCGACCCCCTGCTCTACATCGTGGCCGTGCTCTTCTTCTACTCGTGCGGCATCGCGCTCCTCATGATCAACTACATGAAGAAGGCATAATAGATCCACAATTAATTAAACTATTTAATTAAGTATTAATTAAGCAATTGCCCTTCATCAAAGGAGCAGCACGACTCGGAGGAGGCCAATCTTTACAAGGAGTACGTGGAGAAGGCTCGGTCCAGGTGCGACGAGATGAGCAGTCGCGGTCGCACGCTCAACAAGCTGGCGTTGCAGGCGCTCAACGCCGTCAACGCCATTTCGCAGGATGATCAGACCAGAGTCGCCTTTGTCTGACACTCAATTTTGAGATCAATCACTTTTACTAAAACGATACTGAAGGAACTCGCCCTTCAAACCGACCCACTTTCATACCATCATTCGCTTTTGTAATGGCATTATATTGACAACGATGTATTGTGTCTGTTCCAGCACCCTCGCCACTCCCTTTAATGGCACTTATTGATTACTTTTGATTTAAAACAATTGAATTAGTTGGTCTCCCCTCCCTCGAAATTGCTCATTTATATCAGAATTCACCAAATGCTCACCTGCAAACATATGAAGCCAAGTGCAGTGAATTTACCCTAAATACAAGTGTGACGTCGTCGTCGCTAGATTCAGAGACAATCAATCAGTTAGTTAGTGATCAAACCAATCATTATACTAGAAGTAGTAGCAGTACCGTAGTTTTTTGGTTTAAAACCATATTACTTGTATTACGATCAATAGGGCACTGACGAAAGGGAGCAGCGAGCGATCGCTAATGCGAAACAAATGGCCGTCGCCGCCGCTTACATTTAAAAACTTTCCGTTAACGAAAGAATGAATCGCAAGACACATTTCATCTCTAAACATTCTTACTTAAATCAGTTACTGTAGTAGTAAATAAAGAGGAAAAAATCTTCTGCTATCTCTCCGAACCGTGCTAAATAGAGGAAAGGATTGCACCCTGGCAACATCGTTTACGAACCAAACACTTACTATTATTACTAGGAAACAACAAAGTAAAGACTCTATGGAGAAATTGCTAAATATGTATGTGGAGATGAGAGGGGAAGTGGACTTCTTCTAGCGATTGATCCATTTTTTCGATGATAAATCGCTTTTTGTTGAGGCTGAATGCGTGAGTCGACTTGGAGCCGCTGACCTTCGTTTAGCTAGGTGTGTATCACAAAAGTGAGTCGTTTCAGGCGACGACGAGCGGCTCGTGGTCGGAGAAGCCTCTGATGATGGGCGCGTCGTCCTCGTCCTCGTCGAAGTCGTTCTGGTTGAGAATGGCCGCGCTGCCGGCAGCAGGACTGTAGCGACTTCTGAACTCCTTGAAGCGTCTCGAGAAGCGCTGATTTCGTCGCACATACACCACGCCGCACACTATACAGCCCGCTACGAGGAAAAGCAGCAAAATGGGCATGACGAAGAAGTTCGAACCCTCCTTCAACGCCTGGCTCTCTAGACTGGTGTCTGAGATCTCCACCAGAATCGGGTTCGACATGGCTGAAACGTAGCCTCTCTTGTCCCGCAATTGCACGCTGACAAAGTACTTCTCCCCTCTGGGTAATTGGGCGTCGCTGATGGCGAAAATGGGCCGCTCCTGAACCTCGAAGGTCTTGGGCTCGCTCATGTTGTTGTGTCTGGAGAAGTGCACTAAGAATACAGCCTCACTGTGGGGAATGGGCAGGTCGTCTGACCACTGCCAATGCACAAACTGCGTTCTCTTCTCCTCGATGTCCAGCCAATGATGGGTCACGTGCACAGGCTTAGGTAAGGGCGGACCATCAACTATAATGGAGGCTCCTTGGGATTTGGGATCGTCTGTCTTCACCTGAACCTCGTATCTGGATCCGTAGGGCACTTGTTTGTCTTGTGAGAGATAGTATTTCTGCGTGGCCGCCAAGTAAGTGACGTCATCAGATACTTTGGAGTTGATCAGGTCCTTCATGGTGATCACGTAGCCGATGCTCGAGTCCATGTCGATGCAGGAGGCCTCCCAGGTGATGTGCAGTGTGTTGTCACTAACCAAAGAGGCTGCCAAATTCTTAGGTGGGGCGCCTGGAGCGTAGTTGGTACTCACAGACACCGGCTTAGAAGGGGGGCCGAAGCCAGGGGTGACCACCATCACAACGAAGATGTAGCTCTGACAAGAGTCCAGATTGCGGACAACAGTGGAAGTGAACTCGTCTGCTTCCTTCTTCTTGGCGGTGAAACGAATGCCGTTCTGCAGCAAGTCGACCATACTGACACCATAGAATATACCAAAAGTGAAATCCTGCTTGCCAGCATCATTCATGAGTTTCCACGTGAGCTCTATGGCGTTGGCATTGTCGGCACTGACATCGGCTTTAGTAATCATTGGCGTCGGCCAACTCGACCCTGTTGTGTGGAAGTGGGCCACTGACTTCTCGCCCTTGAGTCCGTTTTTGTCCACTGGAAAAACGCTCACCCAATAGGATGTGTTTGGCGACAACCCAGTCAAGGGCTGGTCTACCGAAGCCTTGTTGGGAACCTCGATTGGAGCGTAAGTGGCAAAGCGATTGTCGGAATTGTAATGGATGAGGAAGCCATCGACCGCGTCTGAAGGTTCTTTGCGATGGAATTGCAACTTGGCCGAAGTGTCTTTGACGTCAGAAAGGCCGATATGGGTTACAGAGGCCGAGAATATCGAGGGCGATGACGTAAGCTTCGCCTGAAATACAGAAGAGTGATTTTAAAATAGGAAAGGTGATGTAGTAACATAACCAAAATGAAAAAAAATCTTTAATTACCGGTTGTGAGAACTCCCCCTTGAAGAAAGGATTGATTGCTCTAAGTCTGAAGACGTACTCAGTGTCTCGCTGGTAGTCAAAATTGATGATAGTGTTGCTAATATCAGGATCGTCAACTGTGAAGATGCGACTGCCAGGATTCATCTCGATCTCGTAGCCAACGATCTTGCCATTGGGCCTCCCAGTATTCGTCCACGAAATTTGCACCTTCTTGGCACTGAATAGCTCGACTGCTAGAATAGTAGGGGCACCTGGCACCCCTTCTGCTGTTCTCACGGTGATGAACTTGGTTCCCTGAATCACTCTTTCGCCAATTTTGTAGTCCACGGTCAAATTGTAGCGGGTGTAAGGGTGCAGACCGTCAAACCTGTAGCTGTTGTTTGAGGCTTCCAACCATTCCTTGGACTTAACCCAAAGATCACCAGAATCCTCAATAGTCAGCTTAGGTCTGAATTCCAGCTCATTCTTCTCTGGCAACCGGTGCACAAACGTGTACCACCTGATCTTAACAACAGTGTCTGTCAACTCAACGACGTCAATGCTCCTCACGACGTTTTCGTCGCCGTGATCGCAACTGAACTCGTCCGTGTTGTCATTGCAGTCACGCTTGCCATCACACCAATCGGAGTTGGGTCTGCATTTATTCTGGTCACAGAGAAAGTGATTGGAGCCGCAATCGATGGAATCGTGACCGCCATTAATGTCGTCGCAACCGTGCTCGTCGGAGCCGTCTCCACATTGACTAATGCCATCGCACACTTGCTTGTAGTCGATGCACTGAGTGCTGAACTCGCACCTAAACTCATTCTGCGAGCAATTGTGCTTGAAACGACAGAGATCGGCGTCCTCGTCCTCGCCTCCAGAACAATCTTGCTCGTTGTCGCAGACCCAAGACTGCCAAATGCACTCGCCATCGTCACAAGCGAACTTGTTGATGCCGCATTCTGAGAGGCAAGGAAGATTAGTGAACCATTAAAAATACGATCAATCAAAAAGCATTGAGAAGTATCTTACTAGGCGAGGGAGTAGGAATGATGCGACTGTTGTTAACATTGACGTCTGTCGCCGGAGTAGTATCCCTCTCGCATTCTAATTCGTCGCTATTGTCGCTGCAGTCGGGTGTGCCATCGCACTTCCACCAGAAAGGAATGCACTGCTCGTTTTTGCATTTGAACATCCAATCGTGGCACTCGCCTGTAAAAGAAAACATGTCTTCGAAATTTGTTTGTTGAGAGGGATTCTTTTCCTCAAACCTTTAGGGAAAACGGTCTCAGGAAGCTCTGGCGTTTCGGGACTCGTATTGTGATGAATTGTGGTGCAGTTCTGCTCGTCGCTGCCATCCCTGCAATCGTTTTGGCCGTCGCACAACCAAGTCTTGAAGATGCACTGACCGTCGCCGCATTGGTACTGCCAAGTCTTACAGGAAACGCTTGCGCAATCCTATCACAATCGTTATTTCCATCAATAATGACCAAAACAAGACTATTTGTTACAGCTAAAGTAGAAAAGACTTTCAACGTTGTTACGAAACATTTAATTCTTACCGCCTCATCCTCGCCATTAGGGCAGTCGCTATGAAGCAAAAATAAAAGAAAAAGTAAAAATAAATATTTATTCACATTTCTTTTGGTAATACGCGTTTAAAAGATTAATGTGTCTTACTTGTCTCCATCGCATTTCCAGTTGTCTGGCAGACATTGGCCATAGCCACTGCATCTGAACTGTTTCTCACCGCACTCATCTGTCGCAGCAGTGCAATTCATTTCGTCACTTCCGTCTTGACAGTCCTTCTCCAAGTCGCACCTCCACTTGAGAGAGATGCATTGGCCATTGTTGCATCTGAAGTGCTCAGAATCACAATCGGACTTGTCGCACTGCTCCTCGTCGCTGTTGTCGCCGCAGTCGTCGTCGAAGTCGCACTTCCAATAGCCAGGAATGCACTTGCCATTGCCACAAGTGAATTGGTGCTCCTCGCACTGTGCAGGCTTGCAGTCAAATTCATCGCTGTTATCTGAGCAATCATTGCCACCATCGCACCTCCAACCAAGGGGTACACACTCGCTGTTATTGCACTTGTACTGAGAGTCGTAACAGCTGCCGTCAGCCTTAGCAGGGCAAGTGCCACGATCAGAAGGCCGAGTGCCGTCGGGACAAGTGCAGTCGTTTGAACGACCGTCAGTGCTGTTGGTGAGCTTCATACCTAATGCAATTAAGCAAAAAATTAGTACGAGTTTGCAATTTAGGTGCATTTGTTACTTTGAAGGAAAAGTGAGAAATCTAATGAATCTGTGGTGCATAGGGATCTCACCGTCTGGGCAGAGACAAACGTAGTTGGTTGGCTTAGGCATGGGCAGACAGAGGTGAGAGCAAGGAGAATCGTCTTGGTCGCAGGCACTGGTGCCACTTCTGTGGATGTTGCTGTATATTTTCAGGTCCATTGCCCCGTTGAGATTTGCCTGCAGCAGCTTCAGACCTTGGCCAGTGTTCTTGTCGGCATAGAAGATTGCCTTTTTGTTCCAATCGTCCCAATACATGAGCTCTTTGTGCACAGCAATGGCAAATGGATGAGTAAGAGATGGATTTTGACTCAAAATCTTCTTGAATGCCTTTCCATCCAAGTCACTGGAGGCAATGAAGTCTTTCTGAGCATCCACCCAAAAAAGCCGATTAGAGGCAAAGTCGATAGTAATGCCGTTGGGCCAAACTACGTGAGGCTTCGTAACGACCTTAGTGACTTCTGATCCGTCCATATTGCATCGACCAATGTGTGGATTATGGTCGCTCCAATCGGAGAAGAAAAGATAGCCTTCCATTGGGTGAACTGCCAAACCTCGTGGCTTCTTGACGTACCGCTCACTCAAAATCGTTTTGCGAAGCTTGCCCATTCCAGAATGTTCGTTGTTGATGCCTTTGAGGCTGACTACCTCAATGCTGGGCTTGGCGCCGTCGACGAAGAAAAGCGATTGCGAGGTCCAATCGTAGCTCATTCCCTCTACACTTCTCAAATCTGAATCGACAATAACTCTTCTCTCTGTACCATTAAGGCACTGAACAAAGATCTGATCCAGCTCAATGTCACCGTAGATGAGACAGTTGCGGATGGTGTCGAACTCGAGCGTGATGACGTTGTTAACGTTGCCAACGGGCAACTCTTCGGGGTCCTCGTCGGAGTTGGCCAAGTCAATACGAACTATGGAGTGTCGCTGAGAGACGAGCATAAATTCGCGTTCAACCGAAACCGGACAAGCCGTTGTTTGCGGCTCGAACCAGCTCGCCTTCCCACCTGCACAAGAAGAGTTATCAATAAACTGCTGATTAAATTTCATAACATTTTAACAAGAGAGCACTAATTTGCTTACCTTGACAAGTATCGCCTGGAATCTTGACATATCCTCTGGTTCTCTCGAAGAACTTTCCTTCCCGACAGTCGTAGGGCGGTTCATAGGGATCGTGATCAAAGAGGGCATCCTTCACGCATCTGTCAGCCTCGTCTTTGATGAAGGCGAAGTCGCACATGTAATCTTCTCTCTCACAAAGACAATTAGCAAGGCTAACGACTCTCTCATAGTCTCTGCCATTGTAGCACTTGGCGTTGACTACGCGTCTCTCAAAGATCTCTTTTCGACCCAAAATGCATCCCCGATGCTTGTTCACGGATTCGGAATCGCTTGGGGACCATTGCCTGTAGTCATCCATTGTGCAATTGCGATCGAAGACACTTCTCAAGTCCACTTTGACGATGATCCAATCCACACCTCTAGCAGTATCAGTGGAGCCAAAGAGTGTGAAAATCGTAGTATTCTCACCTGGCTCTGTCAAAAGGCCATAGATTCGCAGCGGTTCCTTATAGAAGATGATTCTGTCCCAATTCCTACCCTCATCAATAGAGTACATCAGCTCGTTAGTCCAACCTTGGGTCTTGAAGTACTTGACAGCAACAATGACTCCTCCGTGGTCACCTATATTGTATAAGTGAGCTCCTTTCAACACCTGATGCCAACTGAGACCTGCATCTGCACTAAGAAATACGTTGTTCTTCCCCTGTAACGTGTCCCCAACATTTCCACTTCCCAAAATGATGCCCACAGCAGACTTGGAGCTGAGAATGGGCACTGCACGCTGCATTGGGTACTTGCGACTCAGTTGTTGCGACAAGTGCAAAGAGCACTTTTTGCTGGTGTCCTTACAGCCGTCATAGGGATGGCCCTGATCGTCCGTGAGGGGTCCTTCTACCCTTCGCCAAAGTGCGCCCATGTCAAAACTGATCACTGAGGAAAGATCCGAGGGTATGACTGTCACATTCGAAGCATCCTTGTTAATCTGGTTGGCGATGTAGATTCCTCTCAAGCCAGCGACCTTGTGAACATCCACAAATGGCTCGTTGCGACTCATGTCGGTGAGCCACGAGTGCTTGAAGGTGACATTGGGGTTGTAGTACAGAACGCGCTCTAATGACAACACGAATTCGGCCTCGTGCTCATTGAGACGCGTAGACACGTACAAATTTGAGAGCACCGCGTCGTGATTGATGGCCAACATTACTTGGTGGTCGTCGGTCACGTCAACAATATAGAAGTCGCGATGAATGAGCTCGCCGTCTCCGAACGTCGCCATGACGAACTTTTGGCCGTCCAAGGAGATGTGGAGCTCAAGGTGATTATCCTTGGCGTTGGAACGTCGTGTGACGAAAACGACGTCGTTGCGAACCTCGAGCTCTTCGGCGCCGTTGAAGATGACATGGGTGTCCATTTGTCGCTCAAAAAATTTCTCCGACATCAGAATGGCACTGCGACGTTTTTGATTATCGTTGGAAGGCTGCAGTCGTTGAACAAACAGCCTCTTATCATCAGTAAAGAAGAAGCTCTCAACGTAGTCCTGCACATGAGAGAAGGTTCTGCCGAAGTCGTGAGTCACGTAGAGTTTCCGCTCCAAATCAGTGACATCGTGAACGAGGAAAGTGGACGCCTCATTGGAATCAAACACGATCTCATCCGGTGTCAACTCCAAGCTTCGTGTAGTAAAGTTGTCACCGCAGTCATCGGACACAAAGATGTAGCGATGAGTGACATCAGTGAACACGTAGTGACAGGCCTGATTGGGGTGATTGTGGAACTTGTTGATCAAGGCCAATTTGCCGTTGTCCAAGACGAACTTGGACGAAATGTCCTCGAACATGGTACCGTAGTCACGCGAAATAAACACTTTGGAAGTGGCATTGACATCCAGGGTTTGGTCTCGGGCCAAGCAGAACATGAGATTTGAGCCTTGGCCGGCCCAATGAACCATCAGATGCAGGTGACTGTTGTTAAGATGGAATGCAGAGCTCAGATCCGAAACCTTGAACAAATCCGTGTCCTCACTGTCTTTTTTGACATCTTCGGCACTACGTTTGAATCTTGTCTTTGAGGTGCTTTCAGCAAAGACGTCGACGGCGTTGAGAAGATCACTGTGTCTGGGGCGACTCAGAGCATTGACTGAAGTCGACGCAAAAAGAAGCAGGGAGCCGATGAGGCCCAACAGAAAGAAGGCGCTACTGCTGTTCATCTTCTGAGCACTCTCACTTCACTTAAAAGGCAGCAACGCCATGGAAAATCGGGGAGCAACCAATCAATGAACTTTGCAATTTGTAGCTCGTTACTCGCTTGTAGTAAACCTGCCAAGAGATAAAAGAAAAATTAAGGACAACCCTTTGACTGGAGCAAAGTTAGCTCGCTTGTTTTTGTGTGACTGGAATGCGAGTCACGTCGAGACTGACTCAAGTGACATTCGACTCTCAGAGTCGATGCGCACACTAGCAAAAGTCGCAATGCGATAACAGCGTACACAGCGACAAGTGAGCTATGTGGAAACACAAACGATCACAGTCACGACTTGTGTCTCATATCACACATGTAGCACGTAGTACATTTGCCCGTAGGCAAAAATGTGGCGCAGTAGTAAACAATTCACAGCATACACAGAGCATACTACGCTTAGTAGAGCTGGAATACAATTGAGTGGTGTATAGATGAGTCACGTGAGACAGGAAACCGAACAAGAAGAAAGGGGAGGGGGAAAGGTGGGTAAAAAGCCAGTTTTCTGGAACAAAGGAAGGACAAAAAATAGTGGACGGGTGGAAAGATAAAAGAGGGGAAGCTCTTTGTGTCTCTAAACATCAGCGTTTGGCAGTGTCCTCTAGGTACAGGGTCCACCTATGTTTGAAAAAAACGCACTTTGGCAATTACATACGACCAAGTTCGATTTGCTTGCCTTACGCAATGGAATGGGTTGTGAAAGAGACCTCAATTGATGACTCACTGCTTAGTGGAGTGCAGGTATAACTGCCGTAAGTATTTAGTCATAACAACACCCATCACACGGAAATCGATAAAAGTCCAAACACTTGTCTTTCTCGCAGCTCATGTCAACAAGTGCCTGTGTTCACACCTACTTGCAAGTCTTGAACTGCACACGCTCTTTCTGTTCTCATTCACCAAACCTTGTTTTCAACCAGTTTCACACTGTCTTACTTCCTTCCCGGACTCAGATGCACCAGATAAAATCTTCAGCCCTTGGCCCTTGCATTGTAAGAAAATCAGATCGCAGAGAAGACTTAAAAATCATAGTTGATGAACCAATGCACACTCAAGGAAGGTCCACGGTATACACTACCCCAAACGTAGTCTTCTCACAACTGTTGCTAACTCGGACCACGTGGCTAAAACTGACGTAACGGGGTCAAATCTGGGGTCAAATTTTGATGAGTGGTTAATCGTCGTCTCCGACTGCTCGCTGTCTTATCACACTTGCAAGACGAGACCGGCCGCAGAGATATTGTCGCCTCCTCCGGCGGTCTGTTTGGCCTCGCTACAAACGAGATTTGTAGAGACGCAAACTTCGAGTCTGAGGTCGTCCACGTTCTCTTTCCAACAGGATACGGCCTCAGAGGCGTCTAACACGATGCGAGGGGCCGAGGAGTCCGTCGCAGATGTAGCGAATCCGTCGTCCAATATTATGAAGGACTTGGACAAATCCACCTCCAAAATGAAATACATTAAAGATTGACGCATAGAAGATAAAGCTTTGATTAGGAATAACATTTTTTTTTAAATTAAAGCTCTAAATAAGCATTGGCATTGACTGACCGATTGAGAAGCGCAGACGTGTCTATTGGCCACGAGACTAGCTTTGGCGGCGGCC
>JAOXNJ010145619.1:0-10993 GCA_028566655.1 Metis holothuriae
CTGGCCAATCACTCTACTCCTTGTATAGCTGAGTGCCCTTACGGATCGACCTTCGGGTGCAATTGACTACATTGAACGAGGCTTGCACCTAACATCAATATAAAGAACGTCATGTGTGACCAGCACGCCATTTTGGGCACTTTTCGCGACGTTTCAACTGGCAACACACTCCGCCGCGCCAAAATCACAACAAAAACTCTCTCGCCGTTCCGGGCGTTTACAATCGCAGATGCGAATCGCACTGTGAAACAGTGACTCAGTGTCGTCTCCTCGCTCGAACGCGTCCATCTCGTCCTCGAAGTCGTCGAAGTTGTTTTGGGTCATGAAGCGCCGCGTGGACGCCGACTTCTCGCTGAGGCCGATGTGCAAGCGCCACGTCTCCGACCTCGACCTGGTGCTGCGCGACCACCAACAGCGGCGCGTGCTGGCCGAGGCCACCAGCAACAAGCTCTTCGCCGCCGCCAACAACAGAGACAATATTAAACCCGTACTCAAACATTGTTTTACTACACTGCATTAATTGCATTAATTAAGCCCAATGATCTCTTCATTGTTTCAGACCAATGTGGTTCCGCGGAGCTGTTTCGCCGAGAAGTGCGTCTCCTGCCACGCCAAGATGAACGAGACGAGCGCGTGCTGCGTCAGCTGTCGATTCCCCTGCTGCTCCAAATGTCTCTCGTCAGTCTGCAATGTCTGCTCCGTCGCGTTGCTCTGCAACAACTGCGGCTCTGTGGAGCAGGAGAACTGCTGGCACCAACCTTGGACTTGTCCTCAGTGCTCGTGATTGAATCTTAGAGATTTTAAGAAAAAGAAACAATTTCCGAAGAAAAGAAGAAGAAAAAGATACCAAAAGTGTTTGAAAGAGTGTGACAATGTGTAGTGAGTGAGTGAGAGGAGTTGAGGTGTTATTAGCAATAATTATTTGTCTCTGTCAAAGATGTTTTTATACCACTCAATCCCATTGTTGATGCCATATCCAATGCTGCTAGCTAAGTTTCCCGTTTTTCTAGTGAATTTTTCTCTTGTGGTTCTATTTCAATACTCTTTTATCAAGACGAGATGAATTAATTTGACGACTTAATTGGTTTGATTGACGCTTATATCTAGTTGAATGGAGCAGTCGTCCCCGGCGACTCGTGGTCTACTCCATTTGGACGAGGATGACAACAAAGAGAGCTTTGACACCGATCCCCTCATTGCCGGCGTTCACGCAAGTCTTTCCTTTATCTGCTATCGGAATGCTCTTTTTAAATGATAGTATATAACAATAAAAGGCATTAATTTCGATGATTCATGACAGGGCAATAATGGACAGTCGAGTCGATCCTTAGCGCACCCCTTCGGTGGCTCCGTTGGGTCTCTTACTGCCTCCGACTACATACGGCTGGTGAACATCAAGACAGCCAAGGTCATTGCCATCGTAGTCGTCTCTATCTTCCTTAGCTACCATGCACTCATGCACCTTACTAAGTACTACTTTCAAATATCTTGTGATTGTGAATTTTTCAAGTCATGTAGACATAAGTGGCAAACCGAAATGTTTTCCTTACGTAAGCTGTCCCCTCTTTTTAGGGATATTACACACTGCAAAGGACTGCTTAAGTCAGGCATTTATAAAGGAGAGTTATGGCAGCCCTGGGGTTGCATGATGCATTCATACTCCAAAAGGTAAACTCGCATATTTTACAATTGTACACTCTATTTTTTACTGTATACAATTAGGTGTCCAACATTTGCTTTACCATTACCTGCTTCTTTTAGTGATACTGAACGCTGTCTTCGTCATGAGTCTTTTGAGGGTCGCTTCACCACTATTTACTTCTTGGGCGATTACAGAGCGTCACAGCTCTTCAACCAAACCTTTCACCTTTTGAGTGATAAAACCAATTTAGAGGTCATTTTACTCAATAACTTAATTGAGATACCTAAAATATTGAGTGCTGATTTTTAATTTTTGCTCTAGAACATAACCTATTGGAACAGCGATGAGCAGAGGATCAGACTCACCCTGAATGAGATGTCTGTCATGAACTACTCGGCATTTGATGCGAGTTCATTAAAAAAAGAAATCATTTTTGCCTGAAAACTAGATTATGTTTTTTTTTCATGTGCTTGTAGATCCTTGAGCAGTTGAGACACTTAGATGACGAAGTCTTGCTGGTACTAGCCTTTAATCCTCCAATGAGAGCCCCTTTTGAAGTGACCACTTATGACAGTCACTTACGGAATCTGACTGCCTTTGCAGAGGTAAATTAAAAGGTTCCAAGTGTTGTTTTTGTTTAGAAGCTCTTAAATTTAGTTCACTGTTTTATTGGTTTCCCAAATGTTTCTTTTAAAGGCCGTCCAAACGACGAGCGATTTGATGCTACAGCGACTGAAGCCCATTTGGGTCATCGAGTTGGGCGGATATTTGGAGCGGTGAATGAGACTCATTCATAAACGTTCTGTATAACCTCGTGTTAATCATATGGTTTTTCACGTTTTCAGAGGTTTGAAGAAGCAGTTCAATGCAGATCTACAACAAGTCTTGTTCAATACGCCTTCCATAGAAGCTTGGTCCAGTCTTTCTAGTCTCTCATCTCTCAGTGGCAGCCAAGACTCTTCGAAATTAACTCCCAAATCCCTGCAGGACGGTGTCAATGTAATCGCTAATCAGGAATAACAAAAATGTTATTCAATTAAATGTTTCCAATGTTTAACCTTTTTATGATGGTAACTTTTCAGATGTTATTAAATTATCACTGCAACGACCGTACACGCTTCTCTGATGCCACTTGCTGCATCAGCTCTGAGTCGGCTTCACTGTTGCAGAAAGTCACATTGATCCTTCTCTCCGTTTGGTGAGTTCAATTCGTCAACATCTTGTTCTCATTCTTCGCTCTTGTTGCCTTCTATGAACTTTGGTTAAAATCTTTGTTCTGCTTTTCAAAGCTCATTTATTTTCCTGATCGAATGGTTCTACGTGGTAGTGTTTAAGAACAGCAACAGCAGGTCAAGTCCTGGTCATGTGCTTCTTCGTCTCTTAATCAACGATACGAGCAGTGGTGGTGGTAGCAACAACTTTATTCAAAACAGAAATGAGGATGAAAACAAGATCTTTGTCTGCCTTTTTTCCTTGGCGAAGCTGGCACTGATCCTGGGATACTGTTACGTCTGTGACCGCACCAACCTATTAATGAGAGAGAACAAGTAAGCAGAATAAAATATTGAATATTTTTGAAGAACAAAAAGATCATTTGATAAAAGCAAAAATCCGCTTCTTGCCAGGCATTTCTCTCCATTGAATTTCTGGTTGCCAGTTCTTTATGTGATGGTAGTCGGTCTCTTTTTCTCCGAGGATGCCACGTCCACTCGCATCCTGCACCAGGAACAAATCGAAGAGACCAAAGGTAACACAGTTTGTCATCAAAGTTACGTATTTTGTTTTATAGCTCATTTATTAGGTTGGATGGCATTGGTACTCCTTGTCTTTAATATGAGTGGTGGCTCTGCTTCCTTCACTATTGATTGCAACGTTTCCTTATTGATTGGTGGCTTCGTCTTCGTTAGCGCCTTTCAGCATTTCATGGACAAGTGGAGCAACCATGGACAGTACACATTGCAGAGATTTCTGCAAGTAAAATACTAAACAATATAGCCCAACTCCAAATAATGACACCGATGATGAATTAATTTAAAATCTTTTTTAATAAAATCCCTTTTATTTGGTAGGATCTCTTTCGCCTGAACTTTTTGAGTGTGCTACTCTGCTTGACAATGGGCCAGTCCTATCAGTCCTACTCCATGGCTCCCTTGCTCTCGTTCTGGCTCGTTGTACAATACGTGTTCAATATCTTACCGCCTCAGGTAACTTTATTGACATTTGTAATACTTTACTGCCAAAAAAGAAGAAAAAGCGTAAAACGCCCAAGAAACTTAATTTTTTGTTTTCCGTGTCATAAAATCTCTTATTTGCCTTTGTAGATCGACGCCTCAACTGCCAACAGTCAGCCCATTCAGTACCTGCTCTTGGTGTTGAAACTCATGGTCCTTGTCTTCGTGCTCTCCATCCTTTATATTTCGGAGGTAATGAAAAAAAGACACTCAACACAGATATAACTCAACAATCCTAGAAAACAATAAATTCTAGTACATAATTACTCCATGTATCGGACCTCATATTGTATTTCACATTCTTTTATGTACCGTAGGTGTTCTTTGAGGGTGTGTTCTCCGTGCGCTTGTGGCGCTCGCTCTTCGTCTCCAAAAGCAATTCGATGCTCTCCTGGTGGCTGAGTTGGCGTCTTCACCGCTACACTATTGTGCACGCCATTCTCTTTGGCCTCCTCGTCCACTTAGGACGCAGGACGAGCGTCATCGATGACGCACAGAACTCGCGCGCATTGTTCCCGCGCAACATGGCCATCACGGTGTCGGTGGTCAGCGTCGTAGGTCTAGGGGGATTTGCGCTGTGGACCATCTATTCCGGAGACCTACAGCAGTGCTACGAGGCCCTCCCCTACATCGATTGCCTACCCGTTTGTACGAATAATACAACTATTGAGCTTGTGTTTAATATATTGAGTTGACACAGATTGTGGCCTATGTGATGCTGCGCAATGTGGCTGGAGGGATTCGGTGTCGGTACTCCGCCTTCTTCGCCTGGTTCGGGCCCATTAGCCTGGAGCTGATGGTGGCCCAGAACCACCTTTGGATGGCCTCCAATGCTAATGGTAGTTTGAAATTTATCTGAGGGAAATATTTAACACTTGAATGTGTACTAATGTGTCTAATTATTTTTAAGGCATTTTGGTGTTATTGCCTAACTACCCGCTGGTAAACCTTCTTCTGAGCTCGTTCGTGTTCGTTTGTGTTTGCCATGAGCTGCACCACTTGACGCTGCTCCTTGAACGCATCCTCGTGCCTGATGATCAGCGACAACTGCTACGAAACCTCTCCATATTTGTCGTTATGCTTATTCCCTTGGCACTAAGAGACTGGTTTATGCCATAATTAGTCAATGGAGTCATGGTAAAAAACGTAAGATATTACATGGGCTGCTCATAAGGCATCTTGAATGAAATTATGTTTGCAATACAATGGGCTCTAAAAAAGTCAAGTTTACAGACGATTAAGACAAATAACACAAGTTCCATTCGATTATTCTAGATGGAAAAGAATAACTTTTTTTGTTCTGAGTTACCAATCAAGTTTAAGCACATCAATAGTTGTTTGACTATAAGTAGTGCCTGATGAAATATGACTATGGTAGAATCATATAAATTAGAACTCGTATGGTAGAACTCTACATATGGTAAAATGCACAGAGCTGCCATCAAACCTGCCCCCAATAGTTTGACATTAATCTCATGCAATATGTCGAAAAAATGCTTTGGGGTCTGACATACATTCTGATTTGAAATTAAGCTTAATGTAAGTTATGACACAATACAATTTGCACTGCAATTAAGATATCTTCTGGTGAAGAGCGCAAGACCGCAAACAACCTTCGCCTTTTGGTATTGTTTGCGCCGTTGCGCGCCTTTTTGCGGCGCTTTTTTGCGCGCCTCTTTGCAGCACTTTCTCAGTCACTCTTGCTGGTCACACTATCGCTTTGCGTTTTCCAACAACAAGAGGCTTTATTCCCAGGCAAGGTTATTATATGTTCCCAGGCGAGTTCTGCTGATCAGTGTCGAGCATGGCCGGCGGCGTGGACCAGGAGCTGAAGCGCGCCTTCGCCGAGCTGCAGTCGAAGCTGGTGGACACGCGGCAGCGCGTCAAGATGGCCGACGCCCAGATCGACGCCCTCAAACGCAGCACCACTAGAGAAGGCACTCAACAATGCCATTGCATTACTGTTTTGAATGCTGTCGTAATTACTGAAATGGGCGATCAATTAGAGTGCTTTGTTGTTATTTTGTTGTCGTTTAGGTTTGACGTCGCGCGAGGTTTCGGCGTTGCCCTCCGAGACGCGCGTGTTCGAGAGCGTGGGCCGCATGTTCGTGCTGAGCGACGTGGCCGCGGTGCAGTCGGCGTTGGAGCAGCGGCAGAAGCGCAACCAGGAGCGCATCGAAGCCATCGAGGGCAACAAGGCGTACTTGGAGCGCAGTCTCAAGGAGAGCGAGAACAGTCTCAGAGAGCTTGTGCAGCAGAAGAAAAATACTCTTAACAACTAATCTACTATTCTTCAATTTGAACTACCTATCTACACGTCTGCTTTGATAACACTGCTTCTAAAGCCGCTTTTTGATTGATAGATGCTAACACGCTTCGATACTTTTGCTCTCCGTTTTGCTCTCCTTTCCAACGTCAATACAGCTCTGTGTTGATCTACTTGGATGTGAGTGCATATAATGGTCACTTCCCACGTTTAAACTAAGAAGTGCAAGTTTCATGTTCTTCAGCAAAGAGAGGAAAGAGGTTGAGGGGAGCCGCCTTGGGTCGAAGTGATTTATTGTGAGGTCTCATGTCATGAGTCTACCATTTAAGCTCGGACATGAGAGCACAGTTAGGAGATATAGGGGCCTTTTTGTGGCCAAAACCCAATTTTAAATTTGTCAAGTGCGACTCAATACTTCTCAACTGAGGCACACTCAGAGACTTGAGTGCTTGTACATTTAGAGGCCACCAGGCAACTTGTTTTGGATGGCCTTGCCCATGGGAGAGCCTTGGGTCTGCACTGGAGCACCACCGCCTTGCTGCTTAGTCGCTCCCGTAGACATGTTCTCTAAGTTCTTACGAAGCGTGCTCAGCCAGTGCGTGGTCGACTTGTCTTCCTTCAAACACAGGGCAAAAGTGTCGTCTTTCAACTGGTCAGGAAGACACTGACACAAGGCCTCACACGCCCTAATGGATTGAAACAACAGCAATGAACGCGTAATTTGCTTATAGAGTTAGTCATAATATGACATACGAAACAGGAAAGGTACCTTTGGTTGTCTGACAGCCTAAGGTAGCACCTAATGACGTGTTTCAGCAATCTGGCAGAGGGCTCCTTCGACAAGGCAATAACCATCTTGCCCTGCAACAAAAAAAGTTCATGTAGCCGCTTTAAATAATACCTCCAATTGTTACCAAGTAATTTAGCAATGAAGCCAAGTAACCTACCAAGATCATGGCGACATGGCTGAATCTGTCGTAGGTCTGGCAAATATAGTAGAGGCCGGTCTCGTCGATGAGAATCTTTTGAAGAATAAAGGTGGCCACGGTCTTGGAGAGCTCAGAGCCTGATTCCATGATGCGGAGACAGAGGGGGATGATCTCTGTGGTGAGCAAGAAGTTGATGACGTCCTGCTCGTCCGACTTGACCAAGGCGCCGATGACGCCCAGGCTGGTCAGTCTCAGGTACTCAAAGGGTCTCGTCTTGCTCGTCGTGTGCAGGAAGGGATAGAGATAGAGGGGAATGTGCGCCAGCAGGAAGGAGCCGCGCGTCTCCGAGTGGGACGCCACGCACTGCAGCAGCGCCAGCGCATTGCACACCCTAACAAAGCAGTACAGTTAATCAAGATCAGGAATGTCTGGATATTGTTGTCTTCTTTGCCACGAGCCTGTTGGACTGGTGAGCGTTGAGGGTGGGCGGATTGATGGCCGGGTACACCTGGATGATCTCTTGCAGCAGCGAGGCGATGGTGCCGAACGAGTTCCACAACAAGGGCGCCAAATCGGGCACCACCTCGCGCTTCTTGCTAATATCAACAGGACAAAATCAGGCACGACGATTAAAAACATGAAAATGACACGGGAATTGCCTGAGTTCGAAGAGCGCCTTTTCGCGGGTCTCGGGCGCCACGAGGTCGGCGATCCACTTGTAGACCACCTCGGGCTCGTTGTTGTTGCCGCTCTCCTTCGACCCCGACTCCCCCGACTCGGCCAGCTCCGACGAGGGCGTCGCCATCGTCGCCGACAACCACTTGCGCCACCGACCGTCGACAGACCCAATCGACAGCAGTCGTGCGACAGCTGACGTCGCGCGTGGTGTAACCAGCAGAAGTTTCGGGAAAGGCGTCAAAACTGCGCGCCAAAAGCGCCATTTTCGCGCCCCTCAGCAGAAGAAAACACAACTCGTCTGACGAACAGCTGACCGACTGCCTCCACTTGCTGCGTGCACTTCTTTGGGCCTGAGGCCACAATCGCAGTTGGCTCACGTAGCAGCACATGTGCAGGAACAACATTGGTGTACAATAAGCACGTACTAGTGTTGTTCGGTCCTTAGTTGGTGTCGCAGCTGCGAAGATCGAGTGATCGAATTGCGTTGAACGCGATCGAGTGGCGTTGCGCTTCGAAATGGCCTCGTCGACGGCGACGCACGCGGCCAACGACAACAAGACCAGCCTGCCCGAGAAGCTTAAGCTCTGGTTCAAGTCAGTGCCCACCGTCACTTTCGTTTACTCATGGTGTGTTAGGTATAATAGTGGTGTCGTTGTAGGGGCTCGAAGTCGTCGGGTGCGCCGAGCTCGCTGTCGTTGCGCACGGAGCAGCTGGAGGGGCTGGACTCGGACTCGCCGTTGTCCACGCGGCTGAGGATCGCCAAGGAGCTGACGCCGTTGATCAGAGTGCAGCAGCTCAACGCCCCGGGGCCCAAGTTGCTCTACATGAAGACCAGAGACATGCTTTTGTCCAGACACCTGACCGAGACGCAGAAATTGGTCGTGAACAACTTCTACTTGGCGCTGATCGAGGGCCAGTACGAGTGGCTAGACGTGATGCGTGTCGACATTGTCAGACTCATCGAGAAGCACGTCGACAACTTGGCCAGGGCCAACGACGACAACGAGGACCAGTGCAACAATCATCTAGAGCAGCCCATCCTTTTGCTCGACGCCCTCACTAGTAATGCGTGGCTTCAACAAGAAGCGTGATTTTTTGCTACTAACTTCTACAATTAATATGCTAGTTTAAAAAGCTTACTTGTGTTTGTCCCTTTATACCCAATGTTCCACTTTTCCTTCTACAGAGCGCGGTTGCGACGTGCTGCACGTGGAGGAGCGTCTTGCGCCGCTTCTAGCCCACGTTTTCAAGTCTTTGAGAAGCGTCGAAACTTACTTGGAGCCAAACATCTTGCACATTTTGCTGGAGATCTTGCTCAACGCCGTCAAGTACAATCCGAGCTGCTTCGAGTCGGTGCAGTTGAGCGTTACAATCGACTTTCTTTCCACTGTGGCCATTTGGCCCAAGGACAGGAAGGGGGATGAGGGCAACGACCTCTGCCTCCAAGTAAGCTATTTAAGAACAGATTGCTGTCAAAAGATTGCTAAGAGTCTCACAATTTATCCTGCCTGCTTTATGGCCTTACTATTGTGTAATATGCTATCTGTTTCAAATTTATTGCAGTGCTGCTTCGCCATTATGGGCTTCAGCTACGTGCCCCTGGAGGCGCTGCCGGCCTTTATCTCAATGCTCTGTCGCCTGCTCAACTATCCCGAGCAGTGTAAAGAAGCTTGGCGCGTCACTCGCAGTTTACTTGAGACACATTTAGGTACAACGCAATTTGCGATAAATTTTGGCTATTTCAGTTCTGAATGATTGAACTTTTTTAATTGCTCAAGGTTTTTAATATCATCCAAATAAGGTGCAAGCCATTGGCTATCGGCAATTAATTCATCGTGATTTAAAAGCGGGAATGACTCTGGTAACAGCTTACTTGCCAAGCTCATTCGAATAAGTAACTGCTCACTATCGGGCTGTTCATTAAATACCGAAAAGCCCCGCTTACTAAATAAATTTAACCAAGCTTTGGTGCGCTCGTTTTTATCTAGTGGCTGTTTACTTGGTTGACTCGCTATGGTGATGGCACCCAGCTTGAGCTCATCTTGATGGATAAAACGCCCTGCTTTTTCATCGTATTCGCAGCGAGTTTGCTCAGTAAATAAATGCGAAAGCTCATCTTCAAGCTCACTTGGCAAAAAGGCAACAGCGGCAAAAACACGGTTTCCCTTATGACCGCCCATGTGAGCAATGGCAATATAGTCATCGTTATGCCAAAACTCCTCACTTAAATCGGCGCCTGCACCATTGGCAAGTAAATAACCATTACCGCGCTTTTTGGCTAAGCGGTCTGGAAAAGCAAGCGCCACCAGCAGCGACAAGTACTCTGTTTTAAGCTCATTAACCGGCTTGAGTTGCAAGCGCGATAGCCAATAATTTAATTGCTGCTTAAATACTGGGTGCGGTTTGCTGTGCTGACTATGTAATGCCAAATTAAGATTAGCTGGCATACTGATGCGGCTTTCAAGCAGTGCAGTTAAATACCCCGCTAATACATAAATACCAGACATGCGCTGCTCTAGTTGCTTTGCCTTAATGAGCATATGCGAGAGGCGAATATCGGCTCCATAGCTCAGCATTTGGCTGCCAAGGGGTGTTAGCTTTTCATTTTCATCAATGGCTTCGAGCATTTTCAAAAGTGCCGTTGCCTGTTTAATCTGCTGGCGACTAGGTGGGTCGAGTAAGCTAAGCTCAGCAAGTGATGCCCCCCACTGCTTTGCCTCTAATAACAACTGACTAATATCACTGGTCAGAATTTCTGGCGCATCATGGCTGTTACGGCGCTCAAAGGTTTGCTTAGAGCCTAATCGATACACAACCCCCGGCTCAATTCGCCCAGCACGACCAGCGCGCTGTATGGCAGAAGAACGAGAAATACTTTGCGTAACAAGCTCTGTAACACCGGTTTTTAAATTGAAATTGGCAGCACGGCGTTTGCCGCTATCTATCACAATGCGTATTCCTTCAATGGTCAAACTGGTTTCAGCTACATTGGTAGTTAATACCACTTTGCGTTTGCCATGTTTAGCAGGCGCGATAGCAGCTTGTTGCTCGTTTTTATTTTGCTCACCATACAAGCTAAATACTTCGACGCTATCACCTAAATCATTTAAAGACTGCTGAACGCGCATGATTTCACGCTGCCCTGGTAAAAATACTAAAGCACTGCCCGTTTGCTCACTAAGCGCCTGTTTTATTAGTGCAGGTATGTCATCGAGCCAGCGGCTTTCGTCTTTAAGTGGAATATACA
>JAOXNJ010145841.1:0-10987 GCA_028566655.1 Metis holothuriae
AGCCATGAGGTGCACGATGGCACATCAGACATCTAGGTGCGAGTACTAGGGCAAGAAAACAAATGGACTCCCCGCGCTCAACACATTTCCTAGAAAACGGTGGATAGCTTGCAGCCAAGCCTTTTGTAAAATTGGCATTTTACCAAAAAGGCCGAACGTCTTGCGACATTCGGCCTTTTCATAAACTATCCTGTGTTTTGTGTCAGCTTTTACTGCTTGACAAAGACTTTAGCTTTGGTTGCTTTGTTGTTGCTCAGCTCTACGATATACTTTCCAGACGTATAATTGGCAAGATCTAGTGTCATGACGCCAGATGGATTACTCAATTCTTCCATAACCACTCTACGACCACTCAAGTCATATATAGAGAGGTAATAATTGCCCGAGGACAATTCTTCTCCAAACTTGATGTTTAGTTCGTCATGAGCTAATGTTGGGAATACTGAAAAGTCAGAATTGTTGTTTTGCACGTCAGAAGAAGAAGATGGGAACACTACGGGCACTTCTACGGAGTTTAATACACGACCCGTAGTCCCATCTTGAACTAGTACAACAGCCGTTAGCAAGCTTGTTGGATCAGCGAGAACATCGAGATCATCACTATCAATAGTGAACTCATAGTTGTTCATATCCCCTGATGCAACCTGATCAGGAAAACTTCCTACGACACCACTGTAGCCACCTAGCATGAAAATTCCAACGTGATCGTACTCATAGCCAGATACTCTTTGGGGTAGGTTCTCCCAGCCACCCATTTCACCGTTTTGACCACCAGCATAAAAATTGATTTGATCCCAGTCAGACCCTGTACCAGACAATCCATCTTGTTTGATGACAGCACTCAAATTGATATCAGCGTCGGAAGATCCGAAGAACGATCGGACATCAGCTGAGACCGTTAGCACCCCGTCAGGTGAAACCATAGCTGTCACATCATCAATCGACACAGGGGCTATCAACGTTCTACTGAAGTCGCGGTAGTCACCGAAAGTAATATCGGCACTTGTGCCTCCTTGAGGCGTGACAGGCACTGACAGATCTCCAAAAAATCTATCCATAACTACACCAGGATAGCCACCGATTCGCGAACTTACTTCATCATCATACTCCTCCAGCACCATCGGATCGTCGTTGTGTACCGCTACAATCACTATGTCATCGTATAAATCATATGAATTATCCACGGCAACGAAGCCTCTGGGGCAGAATTGACACCACGTGCCTGTACCCTCCTCTATGAAAGTGTTCTTCACAGCACCAGCGTCCACTCCAGTGAGTACGAAAGTAGAGGATACGTTATTAGTAAAATTGCTCTCTGCTGTCAGATCTGGACTTGAAAAAAACGCAGTATACTCAACATCCTGACCAGATACAGCTTCAAAAGGGACACCAATATTTAAGACGGCGCTACCGAGAACAGGAATGCTCTGCGTCAAACGCTCGACTATAGTATCGGAATTCGAGACCCATGTAATATCAATAGCTTCTATTGCTGTTAAAGATTGATTGGACAGCTCAACGGCAAGTACATCATTCGACTCGCCTTGAGCACTATATCTGAAATTTGTCGCTCCGCCCTGCACGACGAGGTCTTCTTCTCCCGGAGCTGTGGTGTATACGTGCGTCACAGCGACACCAACGCCGTCGTTAGTCGTATTTCTAAAGGCTAGATAAACATCTTGATCAACATAATCATCCAAATTAATGGCGAAAGCTTGCACATCGGCAGCAGAAGCTACATAGGTGCCCAGCAATGCGAAAGAGTCTACATCCGTAGTTGTATTGGACACTAGGACCTCTAACCGATCTGGAAAGTTTGCGTTAAGATTTAGCGCCTCCATGATGAGTACCCGGTTCGCAGAGTCGATAGAAACCTGTGGTGTGATCAACCAATCATCAGACGTACCTGCTGGACTATACCAAGAAATACTTAATGCACCAACGAGTCCAGCTTGATTAATTTGAGCTGAGAGCCAACCATTATTCCCCATGAAAGAGAGGTTAGAAGCAGGCGTGTTACCATCCAAGTTTAGCTGGAGCCACCCATCTGGAACTTGCCCTACTCCATTGCTCAGAGGGACACCTTGAAAGTCTTCATCTATACCTTGCGCATTTAATTGCAAAGCCAAGAAGGTCGCACAAAGCAAAAGCGACCATCTCATTGTTGAATAAAATCTCGTCATTGTAAAATAAGTTAAGTGTTTAAGTAGAAGTAGTTTTACATAAGATCATTTCGATTGATAGATCATCACTCATCAATTCGAATGAAAGACCAAAGCTATTGCATCAACGCCAATTCTCCAAACCCATCATCGCATTTTAACACGAACCACACATTTAATAGCATACCGTCTCAACATTGGACGCTTATGAATCAGAAGATAATTCGGGAGTCATAACAATCACTTACTAGACAATAGACAATCTACTCGTTCACACTAAGGCAACAGCCCGATTACGGCTTTTCTTCTTCCGAGGCGACACAAGAGTTCACTAACACTGAGGATCCTGATCAGAGCCCATTACTCATTAGTGCGCACACAACCAACTTCTAATACGCACATCTGAACAGGCTAGCATTTGAGATTGGCAAATTTTACAAAACAATGGATCGAACCTTCATCATTGTTCGCTATATTTGTACGATCTGTGAATAAGCCATTATATTATGTATAGAATTTACACCTTAGTTTTCTTTTTTGTAAGTGTAAGCTCTACCCTTCTTTTAGCCCAAGCTTTTGAATTCGAACAAGACCGGTTAGATACGACCTTCAACACTTCAGAGGGCTTCCCAGTTGAGATCAAGATCGACGGTCACGTAACGAATCTCTCAAGCGACACCCTAGAGCTTTACTGGCGTAGAACCATTATATCCATGCCTCGGGAGTGGGAGACAGCCTTGTGCGACAAAAACACGTGTTACCTCCCAGAAGTATCAGAACGGGAGTTAACGCTCGACCCAAATGAATCACTGAGCACCTTAGACATCTACCTTTATCCTAACTTTTTCGATGGCGACAGCGCCATTATACAAATTTGTATGTGGGAAATAGATGATCAAGCAGGAACTACGATTTGTAACACTTACAGCTATTATAACCAACGAACATCTAGCACAGATAACGTCAATGGCTCACTCCAGAAGGCCTCCATCGCTCCTAACCCTGTTTTTGATGGATTCACCCTCCAAGATGAGTCTAACGCAGTAGGGCGCATAGAACTATACAACATGATCGGTGCTAGAGTAGCTGTATTTCAGCATACACAAGGTGCACGACATGATGTGGGAGACCTACCCGCTGGCGTCTATCTCGCTCGTCTCATAGCGTCTGACTCCGGTCGCACGCTTGCGACAAAGAGACTACACAAACGGTAGATCTTGTTCAACCATCTCGAATGTTCTAAATAGGCATTGGGCTTTTTGCTTGTAGGGTGCTAATCAATGATGTTCTGGTAGCATCAAGCATTGGCCTTTGCAAGAGTGCACTCAGGGCTCTTCAGTGAACAAGGTGTCACGGAGGCGCGATTCGACTCCACAGTAACGATCATAGGGTGACTGAAGCACCAATCAGTTAACGCAGCGCTTGTCGACAGATGCCCATTGAGCGTGTCGCAGTTCGGACTGGACTGTTAACTTGCTTTGAACTGTTGGAAGCACTTGTTGATGTGCGATATTAACCTTATGCTTGCATGGGCGTTAGACTAGTCAGAGATCATTTCATGAAAACCAAAAGCGACCAATCATGAGGACGGCAGTCATACGCAGAGCTCACTTCAATGCCGCTCACCGCATCTATAATCCCGCTTGGGACGATAAGAAAAATGAGGAAGTCTTCGGGGCATGCAGTAACCCATTCTTCCATGGCCATAACTACGAAATGGAGGTCAAAGTCACGGGAGAAGTCAATCCCGACACAGGATATGTCATCAATCTTGTCGACCTAAAGCGCATCATCAAAGAAGAGGTAGAAGATCACATGGATCATAAAAACCTCAATATCGAGGTGGCCGAATTCAAATCCCTCATCCCTACGGCCGAGCATATCGCTAAAGTCATCTACGATCGTATACGTAGACATCTGAATCCCGACCTCGATCTCGAGATCAAACTCTTCGAGACCCCTCGTAACATCGTAGTCTATCCTGCATGACAGCTGCACCCTCTACCACGCCTACCATCTTCCACCTCGGCTCTGATAAAGTCATCAACGACATCAAACATGCCAAGGCCCAGGGTCGTGTGGCTCAGACCATGATGCTCGTTGGTCAGGCTGGCTATGGCGCCCTCCCTACCGCGCTATCTATCGCTCGAATACTACTGTGCGCTGAGCGCCCTGATGACGCCTGTGGACAGTGCAGCGCATGTCACCTTTCAAATAAGCTCCAGCATCCTGATCTACACCTCACTTACCCTGTGGTCAAGCCTAAGGATGTCACCACCAATAGTATCAAAAGCGAGGACTTCTTACCTGCCTTCAGACAGTTCTTGCAAGATCAACCCTTCGGAGACTATGAAGACTGGCGCAGCTCCATCGGCGATCCAGGCAAGCAGCTGAACATATACGCCTCCATGATCGAAGAGATCGAGACGCAGATGGCCTTCAGGCCGCATCAAAGCGTCGCCAAGGTACACCTCATCTGGGGTGCCGAATACCTAGGACAAGAAGGCAACAAGCTGCTCAAAGCCATCGAAGAGCCAAATACGAACCACTACGTCATACTCATCGCAGCGCATCGCAGAGGCATCCTGCCGACCATACTCAGCCGATGTCAGCACATCCTGCTTCCCAAACCCACCCACCAAGAGCTCCAGGATAAGCTCCAAAAGTTAGGCCACAACGTGCCGCTCGACAGCATCCATGACTTCGACGACATGCACAGCCTACTCTCCTCAGATGAAGCCTCGATGGACGATCGCAAGAAGTGGCTCACCATCCTTAGGATGGCCTACAACCAGGACGGCTTAGGACTATATGAAATACTATCCCAGGTCGCTCAACTCAAGTCAAATGCCTGCGAACAGTTCATGATGTCTGGTCTGCACCTCTGTAGACAGCTCTTGCATGCACGCGTAGGGATACCACTCGATCACCAAACGGCAGTGGAGCGCCTCGCCAAGCTTACCGACATAGCACATATCCAAGCGCTATCGTCCCGGATGGAGCAAGATCTTATCCACATACAGCGCAATGCTAACCTGAGGATCATCATGATCTCCTGGGCTCCGTTTCTCACGCGACTCTTCTCTGGTATCAGAGAATCCCTAGCCAAACCTTAACTTTGACATCATGTTGTCGTCAGATCGACCTATCAATCTCGAATCGAGACGATGACACCACTAATCAGAATAACCTATGGGATGTGAATCATGCGCAAGCGGTGGAGGTAGCCCCAAAGGATGCGGAGATAAAGGACACTGCCAGACTGGCGGTTGCAATAAAATGAACACCTACGACTGGCTCAGTGCTTGGCAAGTCACCGATGCACAGCCCTTCGATATCGTAGAGATCAGTTTTAAGAATGGCGCCTTTAAGTCCTTCTTTAGAGTCCCTCAGCACCTTACCGTCCACACTAAAGAATACGTCGTCGTATCACCTGGATCAGGCTATGACGTTGGACGAGTCACCCTCTCGGGCGAACTCGTAAGACTACAGATGAAAAAGAAACGCGTCAAAGAAGATCGCGTCATCAACGAAGTGGTGCGTGTGGCCAGTCCACGCGATATAGAACGGATGAGAGAGGCTCGATCCCTGGAGAAGGAGACCCTGGTCCAGTCCAGGGCCATCGTCCGTTCCCTTGGCTTAGATATGAAGATGGGCGACGTGCAGTACCAAGCCGATGTGCGTAAAGCGACATTTTACTATACGGCTGACGGTAGGATCGACTTTCGCAACCTCGTACGAGAGCTGTCCAGAACCTTCAGCATCAAAGTAGAGATGCGCCAGATAGGTGCCCGACAAGAATCCGCTCGAATCGGAGGCATCGGTAGTTGCGGACGCGAACTGTGCTGCTCCACCTGGCTATCCGACTTCAAGACAGTGACGACCTCTGCGGCGCGCTATCAAAATCTCGCTATCAATCAAGTCAAACTCTCTGGACAGTGCGGAAGACTGAAGTGCTGCCTGAACTATGAGCTCGACACCTATGTCCAAGCGCTCAAGGAGTTTCCGACCAAGGCGAATACCATCCGCAGCAAGACGACCAAGGCGCATCTGATCAAGACGGATATCTTTCGTGATGTCATGCACTATGGCTACAAGACGGAACATGGTCGCCAGGTCATCGTCCCTATCCACAAGGACAGGGTGTGGGAGATCTACAACATGAACAAAGCTGGAGAGTATCCAGAAGTATTCGTCACAGAGGAGGACAAAGCGCTGGATGAAGAGATGGACTTCGCAGATGTGACTGGTGTCATCGAACTCAAAGAAGAGGTCAAGCGCAAGCGACGCAAAAAACGTCGTGGCAAGCGACGCCCCGGTGGCAGCCAGGCTTCTGGCGGCAACCGTTCTTCTCGTCAAGGAGATACGCAAAAGAGTGGTGCTCAAAACAAATCTGGCAACTCGGACAAACCTTCTTCTTCAGATCCAACAAAAGGGGGTGATAAGCGCAGCGGAAACAAAAGACGCAACAACCGCCGAAGACCGAACAAGAACAAATCATCTCATCAACAAGGTCCAAAGCAGCCGCCTAAAAAAGATGGCCCTAAGGACAACAAATAATGAAATACCATGCAAGCATTTGATGCCATCGTCATCGGATCAGGTCCAGGGGGCTATGTCTGTGCGATTCGCTTGGCTCAGCTCGGAAAGAGTGTGGCCATCATAGAGCGATACCCCACGCTAGGCGGCACTTGTCTGAATGTCGGATGTATTCCCTCTAAGGCCCTCCTAGACTCTAGTGAACACTTCTACAAAGCACGTAAAGAGTTCTCCACCCATGGCATCACCCTGGATAACCTGGGTGTCGACATGAACCAGATGATCGATCGCAAAGCCGGTGTCGTCCAGGAAAACGTCGATGGTATAGACTATCTGATGAAAAAGAATAAGATCACCGTCTTTCACGGCCATGGATCATTCGTAGACAGTCACACCGTAGAGGTCAAGCCTGACGAAGGGGCATCCATCGCTTTGCAAGGTGAGCACATCATCATCGCCACAGGATCAAAACCCTCGACACCAGCGGCCTTCAACTATGATAAACACCGTGTGATCACCTCCACTGAGGCGCTAGAGATCAGAGAAGTACCTAAGAAGATGGTCATCATCGGCGGTGGCGTCATCGGGCTAGAACTGGGCTCTGTCTATGGTCGCCTCGGCACCGAGATCACTGTCATCGAATATGAGAAGCGTATCACCCCAGGGATGGACAAAGACGTGTCTCGTGAACTCATGAAAACCCTCAAAAAGATCGGATTTGAGTTTCACCTTGCACATAAGGTAGAGAAGGTGCAGGCTTCGGATAGTGAAGCAACCGTCACCTTCACGCCTAGAGATGGTGGTGAAGAGATGACGCTCATTGCGGACTACTGTCTCATCAGTACAGGCAGACGACCCTATACCCATGGTCTAGGCCTCGATCAGGTCGGTGTAGAGATGGACGAAGGTGGCTTCGTCAAGGCAGATGCGCACTGCAGAACATCAGTGCCACATATCTATGCCATAGGCGATGTCATCGGAGGCCTGATGCTCGCACACAAGGCCGAGGACGAAGGGGTCATGGTGGCCGAAGTGATCGCTGAGCAGCAGCCGCACATCGATTATAACCTCATCCCTAATATCATCTATACATGGCCAGAAGCTGCGGCTGTAGGCAAGACAGAGGATGAACTAAAGGCAGAGGGCATCCCCTACAATAAAGGAAAGTTCTCCATCCGCGCACTAGGACGCGCTCGTGCCAGCATGGATCTCGATGGATTCGTTAAAGTCCTCGCACACAAGGAGACCGATGAAGTCCTCGGTGTACATATGGTAGGTCCACGTGCAGCGGATATGATCCAAGAGGCCACCGCGGTGATGGAGTTCAAAGGTGCGGCAGAAGACATCGCTCGTATCTGTCACCCCCACCCCACATACACCGAAGCCATCAAAGAGGCTGCCCTGGACGTCGATAAGCGTGCCATTCATATGTAATATAAAGTGCTCGCCATGCGAGCACCTTGTCGGGATTTAATATAAAATCCATCCTTAGACATGGAAATCAAAAAAAAAGCGCCCTCTGCACAAGAAGGCGCTTTTTTTGCATGCGAGCTCGACTAATCGAGTTCGATATTAAAGGTCATACGGCCGCACTCTCGCATGGGTGCCGTGGCATCTTTCTTGAACACATAGTCACTAGCTAGATTCAGTGCTTTGCGCACGATCGTCATATCTGTGATGGTGCTATAGCGTCTATTATACTGGAGGTCAGTCACCTTGCCTGCTCGGTTCACACAGATGTCAAAGCTGATCTTACCACTCTCGGTGAGTATCTCGTTAAACTCACTCGGGTATGATATCATAGGTCTCGTCAGTACGCCATCACCCATGCCGTCGCCCTCACCTTGGCCACTGCCTTGGCCGCTCTTGCCACTACCTGATCCTTGCTTGCCTTTGCCAGTGCCATCGAGTGCGCCATCACCTTTGTTGCCAGAGCCACTGCCTCCGTCTCCACCAGCCTTATCATTGCCGCTACTACCACCAGTAGTGGCCTTGCCCGAGCCCGAGCCAGAGCCCGTAGACGGCTTACTCGACGGTCGTTCGATCTTGATCTTGATCTTCTTGACCTTTGATGGATTAAAGACCGGCGTCTTAGGCTTAGTGGGAATATCCTTCACCTCCGTCTTCTGAGGCACAGTGACCGTGGGCGAGGGTACCTTGATATCGATTTTTTTGACCTTGGTCTGCTTGATCTCTGGCTCTTCTACCTCTGATGTCAGCACTGGAGTGGAGGGCTTTGTCTCGATGGGCGTCACCTCTGGCGCAGGGTCTGGCCGCTCTTCTTCCTGTGCCTCCTCGTCAGCGCTCTCTGAGTTCGCCTCACCTACAGGCTCTGCTGCTGAAGACTGAGCACCTTCTTTACTCCCTCCCATGTCGAAGGCCACCACGACAGCCTTGCTGAGGGGTGATGGTATCTCAGGTATCTTCATAAAGGGGAGGATGGCGAGCAAGATCATCAGGATGATGACGATGGTCGCTGTACGGAAGCTTTTCTTATTGTCTTTTCGCTCCCTGACGATGTAATCTTGTGTAGCTAGCATGATGATCCTATTAGGTGAAACAATCGCACGCTGACCCTTGATAGGCGCCCTGTGTATGGTTTCGACGCATGGATGATGCGCAGGTTTGTTATCGAATCGTTACCGTTGTCGAGGATAAAAGTACCCTTTGATGTGCATACATGAAATGTAAACGGTGTGAGCAGCTTGGCTATTTCATGTGAACTACTCATATCGAAGGCTCTCTATAGGATCTAGCTTCGCTGCCTTCATCGCTGGATAGATACCACTGATCAGCCCCACCAACATGCAGAGTCCCATACCCAGCAGTATCCACAGCCACGGGATATAAAATGGGCCATCTAGCGCGTAACTCACACCCAGTCCCGCTAGGATGCCGAGTACGATGCCAAAGAGTCCACCGAACTGGCAGATCAAGATGGCCTCCATGAGAAACTGACTGATGACATCAGACCTACGGGCACCCACTGCCTTGGCGACGCCGATCTCCTTAGTCCGCTCGGTGACGCTGACCAGCATGATATTCATGAGGCCTATCGCCGCACCTAACAACGTGACCAGACCGATGCCGACGGCAGCGCCTCGTAGCTTCTGTGTATTATCCTTGATGACGCTGATCAGACCATCTGCCTTTTCGATCTCGAAGTCATTTTCCGCCTTAGCGGATAGCTTACGCACCTTACGCATCAGACCTAGCGCTTGTTCTATCACGTCGTCTAGCCGAGCCATATCGGTCACCCCGACGTCTATCGTATAGGACGACCGCGCTGACGCATAACGCTGATTAGCCGATGTGATGGGGATGTAGAGCTTCTTGTCCGAAGATTCATTCATAGAGGATCCTTTCGACTCCAATACACCGATGATGGTATACTTGATGCCATCGATATTGACACGCTCCCCTACGGCACGACTGCACTTACCATCGAATAGTGCCTCTGCTGTGAAGTCACCTATCACAGTGACTTTGCTCGCCGACCTTACCTCCGATGCCGTAAAAAACCGACCGCATGCCATGGTATGTCCTCGGGTGAACAGCTCATTCTCATCACTCCCGTATAGCTCTAAGATCGGATTGGTTCGTTCTTCTTTGTACGCCGCTTCTACCCTAGACCTCGCGCGTAGCGATACAGACACACGTCCATCATCGAAGCGTTCCTTGAAGGCTATGGCTTCTTTATAAGAGATCTCTTTTGCCTTCTTCACAGGTTCTCCCCGCACCACCCTGTCGATCTCCGTAGGCTTAGGTACGATAGTGAAGCTCGTAGACCCTATAGACGAGAAGTTGGCACTCATAGCGAATATCGCTGAGTCGATGGCCGTCAGGATCCCTACCAAGGCAGCAATACCGAAGGCGATAATGAGCATAGTGATGGCGGCTCGAAGGAGATTGCCACGTATACTTCTCAGTGCAGCCTGTAGGAGGTCTAGGCTTTTCATGAATCAAACGATACTGGGTACATATGGTGAAGATAGGGAGATTCCCTACTTCGCGCCTATGGCTCGATATGGTGCCATCTGCTCCAGCAACTCCGCATGCAGAATGCCGTTAGAGGCGAGTATAGAGGCTGTAGGGTCGACTTTGGTTCCATGAAATGAGGTCGCACGGCCCCCAGCCTCATCTAGAATGCACATGCCAGCCGCCAGATCCCAAGGATTCAAACCGTACTCAAAATAACCATCGAAGCGCCCCGAAGCTACGTAGACGAGATCCAGTGCTGCCGAGCCCAGCCTCCTCATGCCTCTCGTAGCTCTCATCATGCGACC
>JAOXNJ010145952.1:0-10987 GCA_028566655.1 Metis holothuriae
AATTCAAAATTTTCATCAAAAATTGATTGAAATTCAGCAAAATTTGGCAAAAAAAATTAAAATTTTGATGAAATATCGCTCAAAACTCAAGAAATTCCTTTAAAATATTGGAAGTTTGGTGTCATTTCGTAGCAGTAATGTGCTATTATGTAGTACATTATACACTGTATATTCATATTGTACATAGTACAGTATAGGTAATGTTTTATGTACTTGACGCCGGCGCCACTAAAATCGAGTGGCGCCACATCACTGGCTACAAGACTTGAAATGATACATATTCTTATTTCTGTGATAGGTAGCTCATTGCAAATTTTTTCGGCCTCATAACTAACAACACATGTAAGTGATATAGTTACAAAACTGCGCTACGTAATTTGCATTTTCTTCAAGTGACACATGGATTTGCTTACACCAGTTTTACAAACTTTGTTGAACAAAGTTTAAAATTTGGACCGATTCGCATTGCAATCATGGTGGATAGTACCTAGTTAGTAGGCAACTCCAAAGGCAACTCTTTAATTAATCAAACAGAGCAAAAACAGCAATCTTTTTCAAGGAACACAGTTTTACCGACATTAAAATTAATCTCTCAAAATAATTCAACCAACCAAAAAATTAATCAGTGTAACTTGGACGCATCGAAGCAAGTAGTAATGAGCGTGTTGACATGATACTCGTTGCGCTCTCCAGCCCTGAAGGCGCAGAAGTCGGTGCAGTCGCCGCAAACCCTAGAGTACCCATTATTCTCGTAGGAAGTTCCCAAGAAAACACGCTTCTTTCTGAAATGATTTAATAAATTTCAACAGAAAATATTGATTTTGAAGGTTTTTTACATAGTCAATTAGATTATTGATGTATGAATTTGCTTCTCTGACGTCTTCATGTCGTATTTGGCTGACTCGAAGAGCTGCAATCTCCTTTTGCCGCAGGTACAAGCGTCGATGCGCACCTCCATGGAGCAAGTTTTGCCGTCCAATTGACACTTTTCGATGCATAATCTCGTCAAATTCCCCGGATTATTGCAATGACCCTTGATCAAAGGAGGACCGACCTCGACCGTCTCTAGATCCGAGCCAGACTCCAGATCGTCGTTGTTGACGGGGGTGCCGAGACTCACGCTGCGGTCGCCGTGCTTAGAACAGTCCTGCGACTTACGTGCATCTCGCACATATCTGTTTATTTAAGACATGAAACTAAATGATAATTATGAATTAAATCAATTTTAATTAAATTTGCTGATTGATTGATCTTCGAATTTCGTTACCTGCGCTTGGTTTGGTCGTGTTTGGCGAGGTTGGCGCAGCGGTCAGAGCACTTGTCGCACTCCGCAATGAATCCGAAGGCCGGGGCCGTCTTCAACTTGCCTTTCAAAATAGAGCATTTAGAGGCAACAAAATCAATAAAAGTGAAAAAAATTGAGTAAATAAAAGTGTAAAAATTGAATAATTGAGTAACAATTCTCAAATCGACTCTGATACCGTCTAGCCCGAAAGTGGCCATTTCCTCCAATCTGCAAGAATTAGCGGACAGGCATCAATTAATGAATGTAAATTAGTCTTTAACACCAATTTGCTCCAATTTGTCGCTTTAATTATTGCACTTTTAGCTATTAGAGTAAATTTAATTACCTTGACTTGAATCCGCTGCAGGAGCACTTCTCCACTACGGTCTTCTGCCAGCACGAGTGTTCGTGGCACTCCTCGAAGCAGGTGACCTCGCTGTGGCCAGGACGACTGCAACGAGGGATGCCACCGGCCCCACTACTAATCACTAATGAGGCCATTAACACTAAGCAAAAGATATGAATACAAAAGCCAAATAAATTAAATTTTGGCATCATGATTCCCGGATATTTCGTTTGTATTTAGATAGATCTCTACTGAATGAAGTGCTGTGCTGAGTGAACTGAAGTGATTTTTACTTATTCCTGAGGATTATTTGGAGCCAGAGCAATAAATCAATCGATTTCGTAATGGTAAGACCTAAAAAATGGTTTAATACGACATGAAAATCGTCGATTCCCTCATAGCTTTACATTTCATGGACATTTCATTTACATTTGAGCAAGATTGATAGTTTATATCGAGAAGGAATCATTTTGTGTTTATGCTTGTAGTTTTCTACCGGCTACCAAATACGCTTCTCATGAAATACGATTCTGAATTGAACATGACACAAATGAAAGCTGATACGAACTTGATATTCTATGGAAATAATATGAAAAGAATTAGTCCTTCATCCTTAGTTGTCAATAATGTACATACTCTTACAACATCTAATCCAAGTTAGAAATTCTTAATAACTTTTTCATTTTCTTGTGCTTGAACAATAGTTCCCTCCTTTTCTTTCTCTAAATTGCAAGGTGTGTTTATTGCTATCAACGCATCATCAAGGTTAACATAAGAAATGTGACGGCATAAAGACCTTCTTTCTGACGCATTCCGAGATTAAATGAGTGCTGAATACAAGCATTGAACAATAGAACATGCCGGATAATTTAGGCCAAATTCTTTGATGAATCCGCAACTAACGAAAGACCGCAAATAAAAAGGTTTACATTCGTTGTTTAAAGCTTTATAGAAGGAGTTTTAATGAGAGAGCCAAATATCTAGATCGATTCATGATTTTTTCTTAAGGGATATGATAGATTCATAAAATTACTTTAAAGAAAAATAGATATTAAAACACGACAAACAGCAAGAGCGAATGGATCTGTCAAAACACACAAAAAAATCTTTGTTAATGCCATTTGTTACCTTTGTTACTCTGTTTTGCTACAGGAAAGATATTGTGAGGGCGATTCCAATAGATGCATCTCTTTATCTTCTGCTTAGATGGGCCAACTTGAAAAATAACTAATAGATTTGTAGATTCTAGGGGGATACATGAGGGGCAAGTACTTGACCAAGATTACTTCACAAAATGATGACTCAAAAAGACAACGCTTAAAAACTAAAAGGGGCCTTAATAGGAAGTATTATTTGTTCTTAGGATCTTACTCTGTTGTTTAAGAGCCATTTCGCCCCCAAATTCGGACAGAAGAGGAAAAGAGAAAAAAGTAAGAGTTACATAATATAAAACCTAAAGGCGACCTTTTGCGCTTATCTATGAGATTGCTTTAGTGGTCGTGGTTGTTTTGCCGAATTAGGCAAAGTTGTGATAGGCCGGCTTGCCTCCCAAGCCGATTTTGGCGAGGCCGAGCTTGGTCTTGGCGCCGTTGTCGTCGTCCCTGCCGCTGATGTCGATGTCGTCGAAGGTGTCGAGCTGGCGCTTCTCGAAGACGCTGTCCAAGGCGCGGTCCCTCATCTCGGCGTAGTGCGAGACGACGACGTGCCAGAAGTAGAGAGAGATGAGGACGCCGGGGACGAACAAGGCCATGAGCACCACGCCCATCATGACGTGCACCGAGGTCGCGGCCCCGGCGACGAAACTCAGGAAGATGAGCGCAACCACGACGATCTCCAGCATGTTGACGGCCAGATAGGGCAGCATGAGCTGGTGGCGACTGCCCAACACGCCCCACAACAACAGGCCGTTGGTGAGGACGGCCACGGACGAGATGACCAGGTCGACTGTTGAGAAAACCAAAAAGGAGGCGTTAAGGGACGAAATTGACGTAGGAAAGAAGGAAATGTGCAGTAATGACCGGAGTAGATGGTGTTCAAGTTGTCCTTGAGGAAGTTGATGTAGCCCACGAAGAAGGCGTGGGTCTCGTGCCCGATGAGTCTCTCCTCCTCTAGCTCTTCGAAGTCGACGACCAGCTTGTCCAAGTGGTCCCGCTCCACCTCGGGCTGTGCCATGCCGCGCAGATCGGAGTAGACGCTGTTGACGCTCCAGAAGACGCCCAGCGCGGCCAGGATGATGCAGCCCGTGCGCGCCGAGAAGCAGCAGCACGTCGTCAACCTCTTCATGATGATCTAGTTATTGAAATTCGATGAAAAGCTAGGGAACTCGGGCTAGGCCTTGTTGCTTGACCAACGAGGAATGTCTCTTGAGTCTTGAGGCGTAGTTATTGCTCCGGCCGCAAGTGGGGCCGGCCCGCGACAGCTGACGTAGGGCGGAAATGCGGATGGATCGAGCCTTAACTGATTCCATTCGGACTTCGGATCGAGCACGAACAATTGGCTTGATGCACCTATTGGCCCGTATGCTAAATGCCGATTTTCGTGACTTGCGTGACTTGCATGACTTAGTCGCGAGTCGCGAGTCGCATGAGTCGCAAGACACTTGAGTCGCGCGAGTCACGTAAAGCTGATGCTAAATAAATTCGAGGGTGAATCGCGACTCCCGACTCACGTGACTTGCGTGACTCGTCCATTTATGTAATGAACTGAGAACTACGTACATAGTAGCTATTTTTCCGAGACCAAGAAGGTTTCTTGAAAGTACAAAATTTGTACAAGTTGTTATTTTGTAGTTTATTCCAATGGAAGAAAGGTGTTATTTAGTAGTTCATTGGAATGGAACGTTAGAAGTTCCTTGTTTAGAATTAAAATTTCAAAAATAATAGCACCATTGAAATTAAGTAGTAGTAGTAATAAAATTCCGAGCGAGAATTCTCGAAATTTGGGCTTAGAATTTCTCAACGAATCGAGGAATGGATTGGCAGTATTAAAGGACATGTGGAAGCAACTTTAAGTACTAGCAAGTCACGGCTGAGGTGACTTGCAAAATCGCGACTTATGACTCACCATTTAGCATACCAAGGCGACGCAAGTCGCGCGAGTCACGTGAGTCGCGCGAGTCAAACAAGCGACTCGTTAGTCGCGAGTCGCTGTTTAGCATAGGGGCCATTGTAGGGCTTCACATTCTGTAATAAATTCCATATGATTGCCTTTCTGCTTTCTCAGATCAGTACGTTCTGTTACAGATCAAAGTGATTATCCCTTTTTGCATGGATTAAGCTTTAATGCATTGTGTGAAGTAAGTCACGACAGAGTTGAGCAAGAAAAATCATCAAAGAGACAAGTTGAGAAAGTACGATTTTTCTACTTATACACTCACAATGTGCGTTTCCCACTTAATTAGTGCTTAGACGAGCCTCGAAATAGAATTTGTTACAAAAAAGTGCTCCGATATGCTTTCTCTATTTACTGATCAATACAATAATAGACAATCGATGTGATCAATTTAATTGCGACCCAATGCATTGTATCGCCAAAACACAACTAACAAGACGATCAATCTCAATGTTGATGGCAAATCAGACACGGCCACTGTATCTGTGTTGCGTCTTGTAAAGTGTGATGAGCTCTTTGCACACGTCCTTGGCAGTGTCTGGGACAGTCGCCAAAAGGAAAGATCGACCGTGCTGATCCGTGATGTCCAAGAACTTGCAGGCCGAAGAGAGCAACAGTTGCTTCACGGACGGGAACACGACCGCGCGTTGAAAGGAGCACACCATGGTCGAGACCACGTAGGGAGCTACCCTCGTAAAATCGACCTTGAAAGAGAAAAACACACGTTTAAACCAAACATCCAAAAAAAGATTATTAAGATGCATCAAACTAAAAGTTTCATGCTATCGTTTGAACCTTATGTTTGCGCATCTCTTCAACTATGCGATCAACGCCAAGTGCCATGCCGATTAGACTCGACAGTTCGCGGCCCTCAATTTGGCACTTCTGGTCTGACGCCTTATAAGAGAATAAGAGAAAGTCAAAATAATGTTCCTTCATTCAATAATAAATTAACCTCACATTTACGAGGGCTCCAAAGAGCTTCTTGAACAGACCCAAAACGGCGGGGATGCGAGTCATAGCCACCGCATTTGCTCTGTGGTGAAGTGCAGCATTCAGCACGGCTAAGGATGCCTGCCAGAGCTCCACGAAGGCGCCGAACGAGCGGGCCATGTTTAGATCCAAAACAGTAGGTGTCATTAGCAGATGCGCCTCGCTTTCCTTATAGATCACGGGCTAGTAAAATAGAGAAAGTCAGATGACGGGATAAGTACATTAATAAAATGCTTTCTTTGTGACTGATTTGCGGGTCACCACGAAGACGGAGTCATCCATTGGTGACCCGGCACTTATCAATAGAAGTGCAATAAACCAACCAAGCAAACCAAGCAATTTCTGTTCATTAAAATCTTGATAATTGACTACTAACCTTGTCCAAAGAGAGCAGCTTTTTCTCGAGTTTGAGAAGGTTGACCCACATCTGATGTTGCTGCTCATCAACTTCTCTGTTTTCATCACTTTTGTCACGTTCAATCCCGTTTTGGATTTGCATCATCAGCCTTGGCAGTAATGTAGTGAGTGCTCTTCGCCTCTTACTAAAACTCTTCTCCTTTAGACTTGCATCAACAAGTTGATCGATCAACGCCAGAGCTTGCTTCACGTCAGTTGCCACGATTTGTCCGATGTCGACGACAATTTTGCCCAACTGTTTACTTGAGGCAACAGAAAAGAGAGTGCGGACAACTTTATGGTGACAAAAGGGCATTGCGTTTTTAACAATGTGACTCCACGTTGTTTTGATCAATGACTTATTCATTTTAGGGCCAGTCATCAAGGCCTGTACAAAGTCTACGGCCATCTGTGAAACGTTGCTATCATTATCAATTCCAATACTCGTGAGAGCGAATTCAATTATTTCAGTTAGATTTTTGTCCAACCACTCCAGTTCGTTTTCTCTATTGCCCAAAGCGGTGACCCTGAGAAGGCATTTTGCCGCTCTTAATGACAACGACTTATCTACCTCCTCGTTCTCCAAGTCATTTTCGAAGGTAGCCTTGAAGTTTACTTGCATTCTCTCAAAGATCTGGTGGCAAATCTTGAGATTACTATCCTCATTTTCAGTCTTCTTCTGCACGCTCTTGTGAATGATTTGTCTCTCCAAAGCCTCCAATACGGCAAGGCTTAGTTCGTTATGCATCTTCAGCAAAGGGCTGTCGCATGCTTTTAGCTCAAGACTCTCAAGTTCTTTTGAAACATCTGAGGACATTGTGGCATTGAGGTGCTTGACAAATGCTCTCATTAATAAGCGCGCCAACGTGGAGAACAAACCAATGTTCTCAGCCTCCACGTGCTTTGAGAATGCCATCAGGAACCTGAGTACAAGACATAGAAATGTTTGATGAGCTAATGAAATAAAAATTTATTTTGACAGGTGACTGAGAAATGTTTGTTTCATTTTAGCATTTGTAACGTAGGTGAAGTTTTGCCTAATGGGATGAACGAGTACGACGAAGTTATCCACAAATTCGGCCTTGTTAAATGTGCTCGTATCACACAGTCTGCAAAGAAGCTGAAGTAACATTTCTTGATAGCTGCACTGGTTTACGTGAAGCAACAAAGTTATGAAGACAATGCTTGCTTGGAGCTTCAATTGAGAATTAATATATTCCCAAGGAATTAAGCCCTGCGTTAGACATATCTTGGACAGAGTTGATTCCATCGAAAAGAACTTCCCGTCAAAAGATACCACTGCCTCATTCAATTCATTACAGGCATCTCGGAGTAGTTTTTCCGCATCTTTGACTGAAGAAGCCAAGGAGTTGTTACTCTTTTTTATCATTTTTATGGCCTTATTAAAAGAAGTCTTGAGCTCCTTCTCTTCCAACAAGCTCTGAATCAACTTTTGCAGCAATGCACTATGCGAAATCGAGGTCTCTTCTGTTTGCATTATCAGCTTTAGGTTGTCATTGCCTAAATTGCCGTCTTCAATTTTGCGTTTCTTCCTCTCACTAACGTCAACTTGATCAAATACTTTGTTGTCAACTTGAATGCTGTCATCAGTCTCCATTCGGCTATCTTGAAAAGCGCCATTTTCCTGGGCCAGCTGTTGCCAGCGGTCACCTCTGTAGTGTGCCATCAATAACAGCAATTGCTTCCAAGCCTTATTGACTTCAACAAGATCATCGGCATCATCATCATTGCTCTGGATATAGTCGCGTGTCTGAACAGCAAGACTGAAAATGTTGTCCAAGGCTTCGTCGGGCAAATCGGTGCTGATGACGTTGGCATTGCGGATCAGACGCGACAAAAGAAGACAACAAAGACCGTTGACCCTGACAGACGACTGTGGTTGCTGAAGATGAAAGAGCAAAGTACGCCACACATTAACAATTTGAGCGACGGGCAATTGCTGCATGTGGTGAATTAGTATATCTTCTATATCAAGCACTTTTTTAGGCTCAAATTCACTGTCTGAAATTGTTGAGAGAAGTCTTGACACTAGCTTGGGCACTTGCCTCATCTTTTGAAGGCCTGCGAACATTTCGGAGAGAAACAACTCCGCTTCTTCTTCTTTCTTCACAGTAGACTTGAAGATTATCTTGAAGCATATTGTACCGACGTGAGGCTCAATAATCTTCGGGGAGACACTTAGTAACTGTCGAAGACACTGAGAAACAACTCCTATATTCTCCTTTGAACCAATTACTTGCTCTGCCAAGCCCTTCAGAAAAGCCATGAAGGTCGTGTGGTTAGAAACGTCCTCGACGAGAACTGCATTACTGGCTTGACACATTTTCTTCAAATGCGACAGAAGTATATGCAGCGCCCTAATTCGATTTTTCATCGAAATTGGAGTCGAAAATAGATTAGTCTCATTTATCCTGGTATCAATCTTGGAAATGGGGGTGACATGGATAGCATGGCAAGATATGACAAAAACTTTGCAGTAGACAGAAGGCTCCTCTTCTACAAGTTTCGAGTTTGCCCGTAACGGCTCGAGTACATTTCTCACTAATTGTTCAGCTGTTATTGCGAGGTCATCCTTGTCAACATCCAACAGAGCGTCCTTGACTCCACCATGGACCTCGGTGAGAACGTCGTTTGAGTCAAACAGACGAGCTGTGAAGTCCTTCCACATTGCCGCAGTTGCCGCTGTTGGTGTGTTGGCCATCCCGGAATGCCTACAAGAAATGATAGTGTAATTATCAGTAGGTGTACTTCTGTGAAAAGAGGAGATGTGAAAGGGAGGAAGACAAAAGGAACGCGTTGAGCTTTCGTTTTGACCCAAGGTTAGAGTTTGAAAGATAAATTGAGCTCATGTTGAAACAACTTCCTTAGCCGAGCGCGAAAGTTGCCGTCACAAAACAAGAATGTGAAATTAGAATGACCATGTACGGTTTTTGGTTTTCATCATGAGTGGTTAAGATTGATTTGGGGATTTTTTGTGATAGAGAGACCCATTTTGGCACAGTTGCTCACTATTGCACTTTAAACCAAACGGTTGATAAGACCGCCATTGATGAGTATTTCACACTTGTAGCAAAAATGTCCTCATACGGAGGATACGTCAGCCTCGAGGTGTCCTCTAATCACACTGCTGTTGGTTGCATTTGGCCACACGTCCAACAGACCGTTGCCCTCAAGGCACTTGCTATCCTCAATACTGGTCTTGTCGTGCAGCCAAGAGATCATGTTGTTCACGTCGAGATCATCAGCACTAAGACTTCCATTCGGCGGTTCTTTGGTTACATCAGCGTCACCACTGTCGCTCTTCTTCTGAACCCGTTTTCTTTGAGCACCGCCATAATTGTCTCTATTGTAGCCACGTCGCCTGGTCAAACTTTTCACGGCATGCCACACCCGAATCCCTGAGCCACCGTTCCCAGTAGCATTGCCCAGTTTCTTGTTCGCGTTGTGAGTGTCCTTCTTCCGTCCTTTAGGGGCCTTCGAGCTCTTTTCCTTACGGTTTGGTAACGTGTGAGACCTTACGTCCTCTTCCTCAAACGACTTCCTCAAGCCGAGGTGTTCCCAGTTCTCCATGGGAAGCGTAGGCATGAAGGCAAAGGAGTCCAAAAGCGTTTGGTCCTCACTTCGATAGCTGGCGCCATCCTCGCTCAAAACCCTGTTGAGCAGTTCAAGCCGTGGCACGGGTGGGCTGGCACCTCCTTCTCTTGGTGTCAGCGTGGCCACCGTGGTGAGAGACGTGGCTCTCTTCAGGTCGCTCTGGCTGCTACTCTGACTGCTGTCGCTTTTGCTCTCCAAAGAAGAGGTCATGTGCAAGTAAGACTCCTTGGCGGGACTCTCTGGATCGTTGTCTTCATCTAAATCCTCCTGCCAAGAGGGCTTGTCCAACTTGTCGACGAAGTTCTGCATGATAAAGCCGATCTCGGGCGAGTTAATGTCGTCCTTGTCGAGCGCCTGCAGCAGTCGCCGCAACTCGTCCTGGCCACTCCGAAGCAACAATAGGGCCCGTCCGATGATCTTGTTGTCCGGGACGAGGACGCGGAGCTTGAGGTGCTTGGACTCGGTGCACTTGGTGCGCGCCGTCAGATCGTTAAGCTTTAGGGCAAAGGTGCGCTCGTTGAGCCACACCAGCTCGGAGTAGACGCCGGCCACGGCGTTGTCCAGCTCGATCTCGACGCGCAGCGCGTCCCGGTTGCCCACGGCGATGACGTGGGGCAGCGCCACGCACACCTCCGACTGCAGCACGCTGACGAAGCTCGGCCACACGCTCAGCCTGCTGGGCCTCTTGCAATCGTTGGTGGGGAAGGTGGAGGCGCGCGGGTGCAGCAGCCTGTCCGACCACACGTACGAGTCGCACATGTCCAACGCGCCCAACGTCGAAGACGACTCGTCCAACGCCTCCGCCATGCCCGCCGCCAGTCACGCGCCCCACGCCGACAAACAAACCGCGACTGTTGTTATCGGGCGCGACCGTCAGCTGTCGCGCGCTGCCAGCAAACACGTCGAAAAAAGCGCCCAAATTGCCCGCAAAAAGCGCCAAAAAACGGCGCGCATTTTAACACAACTGACGGAATTTCCCGTCATTTTTAATTAGCCCCATGGGCGAAGTTTTGGTTTTGAGCCGAAATCAATGAAGCACTGTCTCTCAGGCTCCCGGTTTTGTGCCAATCAATTTTTTTAGTGGTAACGCGTGCATTAGTGACTTTCGCACAAATAAGTCCACGCATCTCCATTCTGAGGATAAAAGAATAAAATGTAGAGTTGCATAGAAAGTCGTAGCTCTAAATTTTGTGAAATTAACTCCTTGTTCATTTATCGACGGTTTTGAACGATTCTGATGG
>JAOXNJ010146062.1:0-10978 GCA_028566655.1 Metis holothuriae
TGTCTCATGTGTTACAGGAGACCAGGCATTAAAGAGTACTGTGTTTTACAACTGTGGGTCAAGTTTATTCACCTACACACACAAAAGAGCTTTTGTCTCCAGAAGTGCCAGTTTCTGTGCTTAAGTGGTTGTCTTTAAGCCAATTTTTAACAGCAAGCACTATTCCTCTCCCATCTTTTGTGCAGAACCTTTACTTACTGTCAGAACAATGTCTTGTTCAGAGATAGATGTTAAATAAACACTTTCAGTAATATTATTGTTATGTGGTGTCTAATGGAGTGGATTTGTCAGTGCTTTAAGACGCTTTCGTGTGCTTGCAAGGTCTCTTTTTTGGCTCGTTCCCTAGACTTGGCCGCGGTCCAAGCATCTCTCGAGTGTTGCATGTCATAAACGACGCGTGACGACATCCACGCATATCGTTATCGCGGCCTGCATAAACTTGGAGGCCCATTACATACATGTAGCTAAATACCTAGACGTGGACTCCAAGTTGGGCCCCAATGTTTGCGGGGAGACCCAAAACTTTCCCTTGAGAGAACACTCAACCTATCTTTAGTGCCCACTGCACTACATGAATCGCTCTTTGGCTCCAGCAGGTTTCATAGGGGCTCCTCCATATCGCCTGGATCAGTCATCTCACAGAGAGAGAGAGAGCTGGGAAATGGACTCAGATCTCTATTTGAACACAAGGGCAAGTACGTGTGTTCAATCATGGTGATTGTGCCTTAATGTAGCCACTTTAAGAACGCATTTGCTAGTGATAGATGGTTTAAAGTGGTTCTCTTGGTAAGACTGTTGTGGTCCATGTGTCTGTCGGTGGTCGCTGTTGATGGATGAAGAGGGCCTCATGCTGTTTAAAGGATGAGGGCCCATTTGGTGGATGAGTGGAGGTGCAAGTCGCCCTTGGGAGCGCCCTGCACGCAGAGAGCCTCCTCAATCACGGCTCCAGGACAACACACAAGCCCCATTCACATGCACAGATCAAAGAGATACTCCAACACCAAATGCAGAGATAATTGTTCTGCTCTCAATTCCTCACATATCATTCTGATGGTCTTAGTCTCCAACGAATTACGAATGCATAAGCCTCCATCCTTTTCCCTGTCACAACTTATAATAAGAAGTATGCACTCTATGTAGTAGCTGAAAGGAGAAAATGGCTTGCCTGAAAGCCCAATAAGTCAGGAGCAAATGAAAAGGCGTCTCTGAGTGACAAGTCGTTGTCACACATAGAAAAGCCTGAAAATACACTCATAAATAGGTACAATAGTGAGTCCTAATAACTCACTCACAAATGTGCCTCTCTCTATCTCTTGCCCATAAATAAACGAGTAATGTTTACCTAGGTACATTAGAAAGCCGATAGGTATGAGTGACAGGGCCCACTCACGTCTTTCTACCTCCATTGTACATACACCTCCATTATGTCCTAATAAAACACGATATTCACATAAATACGTCTTTTGCTGCACATACATACAATATTCATAATAAACGTATGTTTGTACCCTAAATAAGTAGAAGGTGGGATTGGCTAAGTGGTGGTCGTATAGTATTGGGGATTGGGTCCAATTGGATGTGAATGCGTGCCTAGACGACGACGCCGAGGTCGACGGAGGCGCCGAGGCCGCAGTTGTTGCAGGTGGAGAGCCTGGAGCAGCCGACGCAGTCGTACCGCGCGGCCAGACGCGTCTCCTACCCGGGGCCCGTGCACATGGCCGTCAACAACAGCCGCGGATCCTTCAGTCAGGTCACAACACCAACGATGGCACACTATGCACTCAAATAACAGTCCCAGCAGCATGACCTTAACAGCCTACAGTGCATAATTACATACATAGTTTTCAGCCATTTGTACCCCAAAAATCACCACTCTCTTAAAAAAGTGCTTCAAAAAGTGCCTGAAAACGCACTTTCAACCCTTGTTTTCTAATGAAACTTGGGGAATTCTTGGCTTCGGGATGAGGTGGGAAAACGAGAGGTCTCTTTTCAGGCGCTGATGAGAAGGAAGTGTCGATAAACAAATCTTTTGCTTATTTAGCGCTGAATGGGCCTTGACGAACTGCCTGCATAGCTGCAAATGCATCCGCTAGGATAAAGTAAGGAAAAACAGCATTATGAGTAGAACTAGCGGCTTCTAACGCACTTAGATGGAACGTTAGAAGGAAGGACGCTTTTAATTAGGCAATAAATTAATTAGGGAGACAGTAAAAGCAATTTGAGAGAGCATGAGGCATGAGCTTTGGGCATGGCGATTAAGTCGGTGAGCCTCTACAGTACTTAAAATGGGAATGAACGCCTCTTTTCAAAGGGAACAATCAATTAAGTCTCATTAATTAGCATCAATTAAGAGAACAAGATCAAACCCACTTTTACCCTGCAAGTGCGTGTCAACCCGCCCAATTGTGTAAAGCTAGACCCTACACCTTCAAGTTGTTTTGTTTGCAGCACCACTCGGCGGCCGCGGCGCTGGTAAGTCCATCATCCTTCCTCCCATCGTTTTTTCCCATTGGGACAGAAAAAAGCCAAAAAAGGCCAAAAAAAAGTGGCTTTAATCTCTTTTCTTGGCTCTTTTTTAAGTGACTCTCTCTTTCTCTTAATGTATTTCAATTACTGGGTAATTCTCGTTTTTTGGGGCTACTCTCCTGTTGCCTGCTGTTAACCTTTCCCTCAATCAATCTCTTAATGCATGCCTGAGTAAGTAAAGGCCTTCGTCTCTCTTTCACACTCTATCGATCGATCCTTTATGCACGAATGCACTTTCCGTCCTAATGCAGATCTTGCGGTACATAATTAAGGTTTTAAGTAGTAAGAAATGTGGTTTTCGTCTGTGCATTTTCGCTGTAATCTTGCTCCTCTCTTAATTACGTGCCCAATTTGCCCCTATTAGTTTTCTCCAACAAGAGTTTTCTTCAAAGTGCGTTTTTTTATTGCCGCCAACTCTCATTTTTTGGCCATTTTTGGGGGGCGAGAAGTTGGCTGGGATGAGCTTGATGCGAGAGGCACGAGCAGCATGCCAAACGATGATTGGGAGCATTGGCTTTTTTCCCGAAGATCCAAGCGGTCTTTCCGTCTATTGCACGTGACAAGGGAGCCAAAGCAAGCAAAAGCATCAGACCCAATTGCCACACCTAATCATGTCCTTTCTTCTCACCACTACCGACGTTATTTAGCGATATTTACCTACATTATGTAGCCAAAAAACAATGAGAAGATTCGTGCAACTTCGCATCAAACTACAAAAATGGCAAAGCAAGAATGCCAATGTAATTAGGCTTTGGAAATAAAAGTTGATTCGGAATGGCGCCATTCTTGTTGGGCCATTTCTTTTTATACTTGACTAATACTTTTGGTAAAAAAAGGGCAATTTTCATTATTAGTAGTATTTCAAAACATTTTTTCTCTTACATACATACGAGTACGTGCACGTAAATTAGGTCTCAACATTTGAACTTATTCAAACTTTTTACAGAGAAAATTTTATTTTTGTAAAAGGGCATGACGCCAGTTTGCAAAGATTTGCTCGTGGCACAGACACCGCATCACTGTATATACTGTATTCACAGTTTCTTAATGGAATCACTTGAAAATGAACAGTTTTCTAGTGTGATTTTTTCCGATTTTTCGTCTATTTGACAAGTTTCGAATACGAATTTAGGCGGGAATGACGGGCGCCGCCATGACGGGCGTGATGGCGAGCGAGGGCGGCAACGCGCAGCACCGCCCCTCCATGCACACCGGCCTCCCCGTGCTGCACGCCGGCTCGCACTTCAGACACGGACTCCTGCAACTCATGATTCACACCATCGATCCCCTTAACGACGGTAAACACTCACTTTTTTTCAAAATTTTCAAATTTTTGCATCTTTTTTTGAAATTTTTGGTTAAATAAAAGGCAAGGTAGACGAGAAGGCGACGCAGTTGCACGCCATCGCGTCGCTGAAGGTGTTGCTGGACGCCACCAAGCCGCAGTCGAGCAACGCCGGCGGCAGCAACTCCAACGGCGACCTCACCAACTCCACCACACTCGGCACCGCGTCCAGACCCGCCGGAACCACCGAGGTAAAAATTTTATTAATAAACATTAATATACGCATATGCATATGAAAAAAAATATAATTATTTTCTTAATTATTCGACTTTTTTGTGTCTTTAACGCAATTGCTTTGCAGGTGTTTTATTTACGCAGTCACCATGTGACCTTGAAATTAGCTCAAGTGAACAGTCAAATTAGAGGGCAAAATTTAAAATGACTGCCAAAAGATCAGATCAGAACAGTTAGCAATTTGTATTTGGTCTAGAACCAAATTTGCATCCACATAAGCATAACTTATTAGTCCATATTTAGGTACTACCTAGATTTTAAAGCAAAATTTGAAGGTCATCAGAAAAATAAATTTAATTTTTTAAACGCATATCGACTAATAAAAAGCAAAAAGAGCCTAACTAAAAAAAAAAGACAGCCAAAAAAACAACTTTTCAAGGCCACACTCCATCTTCTTCTCTCCTTTAGGTACTACTCTCTCTCCATTTTTTTGGTTCACATCAGCCAAACTTTTTCGCCATCTAGATGTAGAAAACATGAGGCAAGTACTAAAGTACGGTATAAGAGTTTTACGACTTTTGTGTAAGTAAGGCGTGTCTTACTGCGCAGATTGGATGTGATGGTCTGAAATGAGAACAAATGGAGCTAGCAGCAGCAAATGGTCAGTCAGGGGGTCGAAGACACAATGGATGGATGACACATGAGACCGCACTCCCCTTATCTCATAAAATGTGCTTCACGTGGAAAGGAAGCTCGTTTCCCCTCCTAGAATCCCTTTTTTGGCCTTGACATTTCTCACGGAGCCAGGGAGTGAGCAAGATCAGTTTAGCTGCATTGAAGATGGACAATGCAATAGTTACCATATGTCTTGGCTAAGGAATAGATGAGAATTGGAATACACAAGAAATGTGAGTAGTGAGGCAATGGAGTTGTGGCAACTGTCAAGACTCAAGGCCCAAGATAAAGGGACATGGAGGCTGCGAAAAGCATCTTGATGGATGGCCAAGGGAGAAAGGGACTGGGCTGCAGCAAAAAGCAGACATGTTCGTTCGCCCTTTGAACATCTTAATGGCTGGCAAATAAGTTCTTCTGCAATGCCAGAGCACAAACAAAGTGCAAGCTTTCATTGCGAAAGCGTTCTTGCCTCACACCCGCGAACGCGGCCATAAAATAACAACCAATGCAGCAACACTCCACCAAAGGCGTTGTAGTAAACTATGTTGGTACACTCCATTTTGTTGCGACTTGGGTACGTCTTTTTTATGGCCGACGCAAAGGAGTCGCTTAGCATTAAAGGGACACTTTAGCAGAACCTTCTCTAAAATATTGCAAAAACCTTCTTGATCCCCGGCATTAAGGCAGACACAAATGCGGCCGCTTTTGGCCTCATACCCTATGTTTTTCCTATGTTTTCCCCTCACATTTTTTGCTCCATCCAAGCCTTTACCTACTGCTCGTGTGTGGAGCAAATTTGCACTGCGGTCGCTCCTAGGCCATATTTGAGGGCCGATCGAAGGCGAGCAAGAAGTCTTGGACCCCCTTTTTCGCTTTTTTTGCTGGGTGGTGCAAATAAGTTTGCAGTGAACACTCAAGGCCGCACTAGACTAAAGAGCAGCTTTTACGACTACCAGCCCTGTTTACACTTTGTGCAGGGGCCTAAGGACTGCATTGCCCGAGGGACTCAATTTTCGTCAGTGTCCTCAGCCATAGAATAAGGCCAACAATGAATGTTTGGCAACAACAACAGGCAACTTTCTTGCAGGCAGACAACAGCATCCAATTAACGTCGTAGGGGTAAATGGGCCTTACACAAGACCTCTTGATCCCCGTAACTCCATCAAGATGGCCATCACAGTATGTCTCTTGAAAGCCACATAACAACACTAGCTGTCACCACATAAACCACATACATGGACCCCATTAAGAACTCTGAATGCATATTATTTTGTGCATGCAGTATCCAATACTTCTTCTACAGCATCTGTGTATAGCCTTTGCTCTTGTGTAGGAATAGGGGATTGAGCTAAGGCCCCTAGGCCCACCAGGGGTCCTTGTACTAGAGAAAGAGAGTGTTGGTTTATTTGATCCATTTCCCGCTAGCTTTGCTTTCTTGCTCTTTGTTTGTTTGTTAAGACAAGATTGCTTTCTCTCTGGCCCACCTTGCGGCCAGAAGCCCGATGACGGACTGGCGTGTCGACAAAATGCTTCAAAAGAGCCGCCAAAAGCCAACAACAATAAACAACCACTCTACCTTTAAACGACACGTACACACTTTTCAGTAAGTCTGTTCTGAATAGCGTCACTTTTTGTATGTGCTTCCTTTGAGTTCGTCGCGTGTCCTTGGCGTGGGTCCATCGATCTGCTCGCGTGTCACCATCCCACCGAGCACCCTTCTCAGGGCATGAAATTTTCAAGCCAATACATTACACACACTTTTTAGGGGAGTCCTAAATCTACTGTTTTGCTTAATGGAATCAGTCTACGAATTGTAGAGGATGCAAGTAAGAAATCGTTGGAAGAACCCTACTAGTTTGAGAAGAGCAACTCGTGGCAATAATGCATGGCCACTAATCAATCCAAGCAATTGGCGTTCTTAACCACTAATATGTAGAAGAAACAATAGGCAATTGTAGCTAAGTTTGTTATTAGAATGAAATACGTACATTGAGGCAGTCTTAGAAAGTCGGAGGGTAGAAAAAGTGAGCTTACTGTTAGTGCAGGTGTCCTTGGTTCGTCTGAAGGGGCTGAGGGAATTAAGGACGCCAGAGAGTGCTCGTAAATCTCCGACACCGACGACACACAAACACACCGGGAGAGAGACAAGGACACACACAGGTTTAACTACCTAAAGCCTTCATTATTGGAATGAGACACAGCTAGGGCAAGAGACAAACAAAGACCATTAGTTGACTTTGCACCCAAGGCCGAAAGCCTCTTTTTGCACTGCACAATGCAGTCACTTCTGAAGCAAACACATAAAATTAGCTTTATTTCCAACCAAACTAACACAAAATGTCCAGAACAACGATAGCAATGAGAAGGGATAAGAGAGCTAACATACGTAGTACGTGCTAAGAGACGCATCCCGCAGGTCCTGGCAAATGCCTGTCATAAACATGACAAGGCCCAAGAGGAGCTGGCAACGCCTACTAGAATTTCTGGGTAGAATTTCTTGGGCAGATTGGCTTTGAAGGTGACTTTGCAGGATGTGCGCAAGGCGTCGGAGTTGCTGGAGCTGGAGGAGGAGACGGAGGCGCAGCCGCAGCCCCTGGACATCGGGTTGCCCCGCGGCGGCTTGAGGAAGCGACTCACCTACCTGCTGCTGCTGCCCATTCTCTTCCCGCTCTGGGTCACGCTGCCGGACACGCGTCGGAAAGCATGTAAGACTTCGCAAATGATTTTAACGAAATGTTCCGTTTTGTAGGCGTTTATTGAGGGCGAGAACGAGAACGAGAGCAGCAGCGAACCCCTCGATCTCTCCTGGCCAGACACGTGTAGAGAGAGACTCACCTATCTGCTCTTTCTCCCCATTTTCGTGCCGCTCTATCTCACGCTGCCTGACACGAGAATTCCCGCAGGTGAAGCTCGAGCCAAGCAAACATGGCGCCATTGCAAGCACGAAATATCACACCTTTTCACCTACCGATAGTTTTTGAGATTAGCACCACTTGTCCCTTAAATGTTCACCACTGTTCACGTTAAATAGAATGTTTAGGATAACCAAGTCCGTCAGTGTCTTGCCTACTAGTCCGTTAAACTAGCACTGTATAGTACCTACATATTAGTGTTTGTGGTGATAGTAGGAAGCACTTCAATTGACTTTTTAAGTCTTAAATCGTTGCCTACTAGCCAATTGTGACCTTAACTCACTTTGCATTTTTGATTGTGCCACTTGCGAAGTACTTTGATGCCCCCCTTTTCTTATCCTTTTTAGCCCCAGATAGGTGTGGGCGATGAGAAGCGTTTCTACTCTATGTTGGTGCTCACATGTCGAGGCACGTGTGTGCTCGTTTACTTTGGCCTAGAAGTGGGGCCTCGAATGGGGCCTGGAATGGGCCTGGGCGTCATTAGAGCCGACAAGCACGACTTGTTTGTCCAGCCCACGTCATGCATTATGCACCGCCTTCGGAATTGGCCTGGCAATCCAACACGGATGAGCTATTCGGCAAAAACTCTTTGGGGCCACCCAAAAGGGACCGACTATTGAATGGGGCCCAAGTCCTGGTCAATATGGGCACTGGAGAAATGCAGGGCCCTTTGTCCAAGTCATATCGTATGCACAACAACCATTCCCCCTCTAACGAGGCCGCACAACGCACCAACACGCTAATCTAGTCCCGGCATCGTACCCTTACAGCGGCCCTTAATTCACGTATTTAGAGTGCTTATAGATAAAAAGGTGTAGAGAGAAATGCACTGTTAAATGTGTAGTAGTATACGATAGATTGCTCGTTTTATGGAAATACCCATTTTTTCATGAAGTTTCAATGAATTTCGCAAACAAAAAATGTCTGTTTTCTCAGCTCGCAAGTGGTTCCCGGTGACTTTCCTGGGCAGCATCTGCTGGATCGCCGCCTTCTCCTACCTTATGGTCTGGTGGGCGACGATTACGGGCAACTTCTTCGACATCTCGCCGCCGGTAATGCCGACTGACACACTAATTGAGTCTTGCCTAATGAGATCTGTGTCAACAACAAATGCTAATGAATGTAGGTCATGGGTCTGACGTTCCTGGCCGCCGGCACGTCCATCCCCGACCTCATCACGTCGGTCATCGTGGCCAGGAAGGGCTTCGGGGACATGGCCGTCTCCAGCTCCGTCGGGTCAAACATCTTCGACGTCACCGTCGGGTAAGCAAACTAATCAACCGATTGATGACCAAATAAAGGATGACTGTCGATAATTGGACTTGCAGACTGCCCTTTCCGTGGCTGGTGTACAACGCGATCTTCCAGCAGCCGGTGATGGTGAGCGCGAAGGGGCTGGTGTGCTCGATCGCGCTGCTCTTCGGCATGCTGATGCTGGTCTTCTTCAGCATCCTCTCCTTCAACTGGCGCATGACCAAGAAGATGGGCTTCTCCATGTTCCTCTTCTACTTCGTCTTCGTCTGCGTCAGCCTGCTGCTCGAGCTCGGCACCATCGAGTGTCCGCTCAAGGTGTAATTGCGGCATGCAGAGAACTTCACTTCTCCGTAGCACTCTCATTCGTTGCCTTCTCTAGCAGTGCTAACCAATATACTAATTCTATCATAGGTGCTACACCATCGCTTAATTAACAGGCCTTAGCTAATTACGCCGTCAATATATCGCTCAATCGTGTCTGCATTTAACTATACAGTCCTCTCCGTCAAACTCATCTGTCTAGCTCGATCTTCTCGTCCTTTCTCGAGTCACGCACATTTGAGTGCGATTCCAAGTGTGCTCGTTTCCGCAATACTTGCGTCAGTGTACGTGTGTCAAAGTTGCTCTCTTCGCGTCAGCCCTCTTCATTAGCGCTTTATTGATTGATTGATTGATTGATTGATTGATTGATTGATTGATTGATTGATTGATTGATTGATTCGTTTCTGCATGCCATATGTAAACGTGTGCGTGCGTTCATTGTGATCGATTGTTGATTGCACTTGATTCTCGGGGCAAAGAGGGCCACGGCAATCATTGAAAGCTACGTACCTTTCGCTGGCACAAATCTAACACTCAAATTGATTGATTCCCTTTATGCATCCATCATATTGTAATAAGTGCATTATGAGATCGATAGTGTACATACTGTACGTTGATTGCTCTACAATTCAGCTTAGAAGGAGCAATTGGTTCTCTCTCCATTCCGTCTGTCTCTCCAAGCTTCTCTCGATCGTTCGATTCCACCTTTCTTCTCTATTGTCCAAGTTCAACGAGAAGGGCCAAAAAAGGCCGTAGAGCTAGCGCTACTCAGCGATCACTATAATACATTATTATAAACTCATGAACTATCTATTGTAATATCGGGAAATAAATACGTCTACGAAGAAAGTTAAATGGGACCGGTGTGAAACTTGATGATAATCAAATATAGCTTCAGTAACTGCGATGCATTCAAAGCAGTACTCCATTTATAATTTCCTACTTCATCTAGGATTACTCTCTCTCCTTTCAAAGAACAACCTGAGAATCTTGTTGGAGCCTTGCTTCTGTACCCACATTAGGTTTACAACTCAGACAATTCCAGGTCACTTCTGGAATGACTCAGAACTCAATGAATCACTTGAGAAGCACTTAAAAGAGAAGCTGCTACTACAACTCGTAAAAAAAGACCGGGGGCCAATGTTATGAAAAAGCCGCAACTGCAAAATTGCGGACGAAATTTCCCGGCAAATTTGCAGGTTCAATATTCCTGCTATGTTATGATGGAAAAAATTGCGGATGCAATGCCGTCTGCAATATTCCTTTCATAACATTCAATTTACAGACAGCTAATAATAAAGCCTGCTTTTTTTACTGACACAAGTTCCCAATGACCATTGCTTTTATCTTGGGGGCATTTCAACAAGATGCTTATTAGTAGTACAACGGTAATTTATGCTACCTATTTAATTTGGAAATTTTACTTAATGCTTTTAATTCTATTTATTTTTTCCAAAAACTGCTAACTAGTTTACCGCAGTTGAATCTTGATTTAAAGAATTTTCCATCAGCAGCAAAATATTTCTTAATGTGATAGTACATAAGGCTCCAAACTTAAGCTTTTAAAATGCATTTTTTGGGCCTTTTTTTGCAAACTACTCGTAAATTTTTTGGTGCTTGAAATTTCTCTTTTTAAACTTAGTTTCTGGATTGAAATGGCATCAAACTTCAAAACTTTGTCAAGCAAATAACATTTTCCTTCCATTGCAACTGTAGTGATTGCAAAAACTCGGAAAATTTGGAATTCCGAGCACCGGCCGCGTTGGATGCG
>JAOXNJ010146173.1:0-10978 GCA_028566655.1 Metis holothuriae
TAGGGATTGCCGTGTTTGCGTTTCTTGGCACTTCCCATCTGCTTCTTCTTGCCCCTGCCCCCCTTCTTGGAGTTGGCGTTTTTCTTCTGACTGCTCCTCTCCTGATCCTCGGCGTGCATCTGTTGTCCTGCGGCCTTGTTCACGTCCATCTTGGCCGTCTTGTTCTGCAGGTTCTGCAACACGCGCATGTTGCGCTCGTGCTCGTCCGAGCTGATCAGAGCCTCGAACTTGCGCTTCTTGCCGCTCAAGGGCTTATTTCCCGCCTAAAGTATTAGAACAAATATACTGGTACAATTAGGCAAACATGTCCAAAATTTTCATTTTTCGGAGAAAAGATGGTGAAGGGGATTGAAAAACGACCTTTTTGGTGAGATTGTTAGACAACTCTGGCTGGAATTTGCCCAAGGAGGCCGTGGACACGTGGGCCAGTGCAGCCGCCTTCTTCAGCTCGCCCACGTCGCTGGTGGGCCCGCTCAACACGCCTATTCCTGGCTGCAATCAAAGCGAAACAATTATGATGTACAATAAAAATGGTCATTTGAGGGCAAAGTAGGTAAAATGGTGCACCTTGATTTTCTTTGCTCTAGCAATGTTCTTGAGGCGCTGATACTCGTTCTTGGCCACGCGCTCCTTCTTGGCCTCAGCGGCCTTCTGGAAGGGATCCTCGTAGGGCCCCGCCGTTTCCTTGACCTCCATCATCCAGTTCTTGGCGTCCTCCACCTGGTTGCGCTTGTAGCCGAACCTGGGCTTCCACTGCTTCATGACGTCATCCCAGACCAGTCTGGTCTTCTTCTTCTTCTGGATGCCCTTCTCCTTGGCGTAAATCTCCCATTTGGTGGGCGGCCGCGGCTTCGGCAGCGGCTTCTCTCTGGGCAGCGCCATCGACGCCCTGGGCAACACGGCCACCAACTCGCCCTCCACGCGGTCTCTGGGCAGCTGCCACAACGCGTTCACCACCAACTGCGCCCCCTCCCGCGCCAACACGTGCGGCTCCTTGTCCAGGGGCGTCGACGTCATCACCAACATGTTGCCGGTGTCCAGCAGCGTCGGCTCCGTGTCCACCTGCGCCGACGGCAGCCTCGACGACTTGGCCGAAGACGCCAGGGAAGACAGCAACGACGTCGCGTCCATGTCGAGCCACTAGAACTTCTTCGCACCCACGTGGACTGACGACAAAACGTAAACAAACCGGGAAACGTAAACAACGGGTGTAGTGTTGTGGTCGCGCTTGAGTTTAATCGATTCGGGTTTCGGGTCGAGTCGCGTATGACGCAATAAACGAACTAAATTAGTAAATACGTTGCATAGCTTTTCTGTGTGTAGAGAGAAATCTCTCGTGTACACTGTTAAGACCACGTCACCTCAACAGTTGCGGTACATTGTCAGCTGTCGCGGTTTAATAACGCATTAGGGCCTGATCTGACGTGGATCGACGAGTTCCCTTTAAACGTTATTTGTTAGGTGTCGTCGGAGATGGCGGAGTTGGGTCGCGTGGCGGGGAGCAGCGTGCACGTGAGTCTCTTCTCGCGCTTCGGCACGTGTCTGGTGACGCTGGGCTCGCTGGCGCTCACCTCGGCGGTCGTGGCCAACGCGTACGTGCAGCGCGAGCAGTTCTACCCCGCCGTGGTCTACGTGACCAAGTCCAACCCCAGCATGGCCGTCATCTACCTGCAGTCCCTGGTCATCGTCTACCTGCTCAGTCAGCTGATGAAGAAGCTCTTCTTCGGCCAGCTGCGCGCCGCCGAGTTCGAGCACCTGGTGGAGCGCGCCTGGTACGCCGTCACCGAGACCTGTCTCGCCTTCACCGTCTTCAAGTGCTCAACAACATACTGTACAATCACTCAATCATGAATTCATTGAGCTTGATTGCAATTTGGCTTTTAGGGACGACTTCTCGCCGAAGTTCGTGGCGCTCTTCACGATCCTGCTCTTCCTGAAAGGCTTCCACTGGCTTTCGGAGGAGCGCGTCGACTTCATGGAGCGCTCGACCACCATTACGTGGCTCTTTCATCTTCGCGTGCTCTCCCTGAGTTTGCTGTTGGCGTCGTTGGACGCGAACTTCATTTTGTACGCGTTTAACGCCACGCTGAACAAGGGCCCCTCGGTGCAGCTCGTCTTCGGCTTCGAGTACGCTATCCTGCTCACGCTGGTGGCGACCACGTTGCTCAAGTACGCCTTGCACTGCATCGACCTCCTGAGCGACAATCCCTGGGAGAACAAGGCCGTCTTCATGCTCTACGGCGAAGTGGTCATTGGCTTGGTCAAGGTCATTCTCTACGGTCTCTTCATCACCATCATGATGAGGATCTACACTCTGCCCCTGTTTGCCGTGAGACCCATGTATCTGACGTTGAGGGGCTTCAAGAAGGCGCTCAACGACATCATCATGTCGAGGAGGGCCATACACAACATGAACACGTGGTACCCCGACGCCACGGTCGAGGAGTTGGCCAACACTGACAACGTCTGCATCATTTGCCGAGAGGAGATGAACGACCCTAGTACGACCAAGAAGTTGCCCTGCGGTCACATCTTCCACAAGTCCTGTCTCAGATCCTGGTTCCAGAGACAACAGACATGCCCCACTTGCAGGCTTGATGTGCTAGGGTCACCGGCGGCGACGCAGCAACGGCAACAACGACAACAACAGCAACAACAACCGCACCCTCAACAACAGCCACAGCAAGCTAATGCGAGACCCCAAGGAAACAACGGCATGCCGCCCCCGCCACCCTTCGACCCTCAATGGTTTCATCAGATGATGGCGGCAGCCGCCGAAGGAAGGCCGCCACCGCCACCTCCTACTGCCGCTCTTCCTCCGTCGACGACTGCAGCTACTTCTAGTTCAGCAGGAGCAACCTCGACAAGTTCCACGATAACTTCGTCTACGACGACAACGACTTCGTCTTCGACGACTACGGCCTCATCGTCTGCGGCGCCGCAGCCCCCATTCCCGCCTCCTCCTCCCTTCGGGTTGCTGCCGCCGCATTTCAATTTGCCGCCGCCGCCATTCAATCTGCCGCCGCCCTTGAATCTGCCTCCGCCGCCGCTGCCGCCTCCTGATTTCCGCGGCCTCACTGACGCTGAGTTGGTCGCCATGGAGGGCCGTGAACGATCCCACGTGGAGGCACGCATCCGTTGTTTACGCAATGTTCAAGTGCTCCTGGACGCAGCCATGTTGGAAATGCAGCAGTACTCCAATGTCGCCGCCAGACTCAACGCCTCTGCGCCCCTCTCAACTGCGGTCAGCAACGACAGCAATGAGGTCAACAACGTGGTCAGCAGCAACGAGGTCAACCGCAGCAGCAACCTTTCAAACGTGGGAACTGTGAACAACGTTGCCAATGATGCTAATGTGAGCAACGCAATCAATGTAACCAACGCTGTTGGGGAGGCCAATGTAATGAGCGCTGCTAAGCAAGTCAATGTCAGCAGCGTCAACAATGCATCCAACACCAACAATGCCGCTGCTTCGACTCCAACAACGAGAGGCTTGACGTCGACAAGTACTAGTACTGCGTCTTCTAGCAGACCGTTGTCCTCGACTACGGCCATGGGCGCCATTCCCAAGACAAGGCCCAATGTGGAGCCCAAGTCGCCAAGTGCAGAAAGTGAGACGGTGATGCGCGAGAAGGACGATGAGAGCGATGCAGCCAGTCAGCTGCGTCGTCGTCGTCTCGAGAAGTTCCAGCAGGAGAGCAACAACTAATAGCAATTATGTGACGGACTAATCAGAGGTCTTTATAATCAGAGGAGATTAGGAAGAGAATTTTTCGATCACCATTAATGTTTGTGGGTTTAACTTTAAAGAGAGTTCAGCTACGAATTGGAAAGGCCTTCGAAATCCCCTTCGTTTGTTTACATTTTCAGCACACGTTCCATCTCCTTTCATTTTTTGCTTCTCTCTCAGTCCATCACCAAGCTGTTTTATGCCTTAGAAAATTCGCACCTATGAATACCTACATATTGTCTGTCTACTGATCTGTGAGTTTAGAGGGATCCCTATAAAATCAATAAACGGCGAATTTCGAAACCAACTTTGTTCTTGGCCTCTGGAATCGTAAATCGATCTTGTCCTACATTAACTATGATTTTGCACCTAGCACTCTTCGTATTATTGTAAAGTTTTGCGCTTTTTTGAGACCAGTGTTTCTATATTCTAGATCCCTACTTAAGTCGACTGAAATCGCCTTTAAGTGTGCTTTATTTTTCTGCTTTAGAGCCAAATGCCGAACAGCAAAGGAGAAAAGTGGTTATTTGGTGCAAGGTTGACATTGAGGCTCGTTTGACTTTGACATTGACGTTGACGCGAAACCGACTGACGTTGAAGGTTCCCTCAACCTTCAACAATGCAATCTTCTTAACACAATATTATGATGCTTAATTGCAGGACATAAGAAAAAGGTGCTTGTAATAGACGTCAGATCGGTTAAATTGGGCCAGGTTTGTTCTCAGAGGGTTCAGTAAACAGCCTTGGCCAGACACCTGACGCACCTCATCCAGAAGGACACATACTTAAATTACATACAAGCATAACATTAAGTGCACTATATTGTTCAAACTGCCTAATATGAAGACAGGTGATGGTCAGAGAAGGCGTGCGATGCGTTTTGCAGGTTTCAAAATTTATTTAGTGGCTTCTGATTTCTATCAGTTGGCTTCTCTGTGGCTCCATGTTTTCACAATAAAGCCTTCTGTTCCCTGGTTTGACCTAGGCGGTTTAGTGCGAAATCAAAGCTCCAGAAGTGAAGAGAAAGATATTTTGGCCTCAATCAATAGTACTTTAGACAGAGGAAATTGCACTTATTCCATCTTATTATATAATATTTAGAGCAAAACTTGAAAATTGTTGTTCGCAATCCTTTTATTCTGACTTGAGAATGCGTCAGATGCAAGCAGCACTGCTTTCTCTGCAGCAGGTGAGCTCATTTTGCACCAATAGAGAAAGTTAACATTTTGCAAATTTATCTATAAATTCTTTGAAAAATTGCAAAAATCGCATTGATCTTAATTATTTGTGGCTCCCAGAGAGCGTTGCTCTTGGTCATGATGACCGTGGCCGTCGATGCCCAGCTCGTCGACCCCGGCCTACTTGATGGCGGCGCCAACGGGGTCGGGGTTAACGGCGTCGGTGTCGCCGGGGTCACTGGAGTCGGTGTCGGAGCAAACGACGTTGGAGTCGGAGTTAGTGTCACTGGAGTAAATGGAGTCGGAGTCACTGGAGTGAATAGTGTCAACGGAATCGGCGTGAATGGCATGAACGGCGTCTTCAACTCCAGTCTGGCCACGCCCCTCGTCCCCTCCTACGCCTCAGGTCCTTAATTAAGCCACTTCTCAAAGAACTTTATTAATAAAACTTTTAGATTAGGTCTCAATAAACACTTTTTTATTGAAGGATCCCCGGTGTACGGTGGCCCTCCTTTGCCCTACTCGTCGTCGACGTCTGTGCACCGCAGTCCGCACGAGACGCACGACGCCTTCGATGCCGTGCGCACGCAGGACGCCGACCTCGCCCCCACCAACCCCTACGCCAACCCGCACCTGGCCCCGCACGTGGCCGCCCTCGTGCATCAGGACGAACACGGACCTCATGGCCCACATCTGCCCTTCAGCTACCACCCCAAGGTGGCCCACGTCGACTACGGCGTCGCCCTGATCCCCCAGTGTGCCTATGCCAACCAGAAGTATTATGGTTTGGACTCTATCTGCGTGCAGGACGACTTTTATCCCGTGTAAAACGAGATTTATCGTAAATATTATTAATCAAATTGTTCATTTTGGGGGCTAAATATTTTATTTTTGGACGAAATAGTTGATTTTTGGACTAAAAAGTGTAGTAAATGTGTTTTTCTTTTTCTTTAGTGAAGAGGTTAGACAGGCGTTGAAGAGTCAGCCCGAGTTGGCGTGGCGTCTGTTGAGCGACGTCACTTACCAATCTGCGGACAACCTGATCGACGGCCTCACTCGCGCCCAGGTCGAAAATGGAGTAGAACGAGTTGTAAAAGTTGTACTTGAACTTGTTTTTGAACGCGTTGTTGCAGGAGGAGGGGTTCGCGTCGCCGGCCTACTCGTTGCCGGAGGCGTTGTGCGCGTCCAACGTGTTCTACGGGCGGCCGAAGCGCGCCGTCAACACCTTCGGCGAGTGGAAGGTGATCGTCAACTTGCCCGAGTCCTTCGAGGCCAAGGCGGAAGCCGGTTATGGCAAAGTTCACAAGAAAGTGGAGCAAGTTTTGCACACGCAAACCCAGAGACTGGAAATTTGCAAGCATCCCAATCACGCCTGCAATCACTTGGACTCCAATCTCGCCTCGGGGTGTCTGCAAAAACACAACTTCGTTAGAATGTTGGCATTCAGCAAATCGAAAGGTCTGCACATAGACTCTTTCAAGGTGCCTATTGCATGCTCCTGCTACGTGCAAAAATATCCTTACTATGGTAATTATGCAAAATCTTATGGCTACAATAAGCCCAGCTATAAGCCGAGTTATAAGCCTACTTATGGCAATGTTGGAGGTTCAAGACATAATAACATTAATGTGGATCGTTTTGCTGGTGCATAAAGAGACGAAAAGTCCTACTAAAATGGTTTTGTTGTACACTAATTGATGATGGAGGGGGGAAAAGGATTCGTTGTTCTGGGAAATTATTTACATGTTTTACTTAAAAAGCTGTTTTCTTTTCTTTAAAAATGATTATTTTTCATCCTGAGAATGATTGCTTTACATTGTATACGAGTATTATGGGCGAATACAGTGAAAAAAGAGCATTGAATTTTAGGTGCATATTAGATAGACGACTGGTAGTGCTGAGATCGTTTAACTTGTATCTCGTCATAGTACTGAAGAGGACAAAGCTGAACATGTTAATTCCAGAAAACCCGCTGACACTCGCGCTCTTCTGATAGTTAATCGTTTACTGACTAAGATCAGCGCAACTCTTGCCGACTTATCAACAGAAGAGAAGGTGTCGAATTTTGACAACTTGCTCCTATTATGGAAATTTCAATTTCTTGGTTTCATGAGACCAATCCGTTACACTGAATTCCATAAAGAGACCATTCTGAAAGCAATCCTGAAACAACATTAACTACTCAATCAAGCCTCTTCAGCCTCACTAAATGTTGCCCAATTTTTGAGCAAAAGATCTTCAGAATCGGATATCAATCGCTTTTGAGCCTTGGTGAGACTCATTTCTGCTGCTGTTAAAAGGACGTTGAGAGTAGATAATGAAAATCGAGTCATCCCTCTTTGATCCTCTCTTCGCAATCTTACTTTTGGTCTCGTCTATGTCTTCATCAGAGGAATCCGAAGTACTCTCGTCGGAAGACGAACTGATGCTAATGCCGCACTCGTCCTCATCAAACTTACTTCTCCTATTGCCAAAGTTATTATTCCGTGTCTCCTCTTGCTTCTCTCTGCGCACGTAGTTGTCTAGGTTGCTGACGTCGTGTCTGGCCTCCCATCGCGACTGAAAGGCGTTCTTTAACGGCGACCGATCCACCACACGCACCAATAACGCTCGTTTGACACGAACACTACTTATGGGATTAGAATCAGACTCTTTTGCACGTTTTTCATCCTCATTTCTGAGTTCAACTTTGGCTCGGGCCCTGAGCAAGTCCAGAGCAGAAGGCTTCCCTTGAAGTTTTTGAGTTTTCCAATCGTTGCCTCGCTCTTCTCGATGGTCAATTCTTTCCAGCTCTCTTTGGGCCAAGTGATTGAGTTTTGGGGCCAATTTGGACTTGCTGCCGTCCTCCACGAAGGCCTTGGTGCGGCTCTTGGTCCTTGTCTCCATGTGCATGGAGCGTCGGTTGAGCTCGTGACGTTGCCGGCGCTCCTCGGCCTCGCGGAGCAGACGTTGCTGCTGCAGTTCCTGCGCATCTTGCGCCAACGACGCCAGGCGCGGCGAACCTCTACTTCGGGTGGAACAACGCGCATCAACCGACGACAACATCGCGCGCACTATAAAGTGACAAGTAAATACGACTGTCAAAAGAAGAGATCGAGCCTGTATTTGGTAAAATGTGTGAGGTTTAACGATATTTTGTATATTAAGCATTTCAGTTAAACTTACATCAATCAAACAGTCAAATAATCAAGCCATGAGGAGCAGACGAGGTTAGCGGAGAAGACGAACAAGACGCAAGAATTGGCGCGACCCTGCTCGCACATCAACAATCAGGATCAGGTCGCAGTTCGCACTGTGTCAAAAGTTTGTTTACGTTTTTTCGCGCGCGCCCATATATGTATAACAGATTCAAACCTTGGGTCCCCTGATGCGTCAGCTGATTAGCCTGTCAGCTGTCGATATGAGTCAGCTGACGTCTGCGTTGGCGCAAACGTGGCGACGTCTGAGGCCAATCTCAAGCTCATCGTCAAGTCCGAGTGCCTGGAGTCGTCGCCCGAGCAGGCATTCCTACATCAACAATGACGAGTTTGTCGTGTGGTCGTTGCAGTTCTTGATCAAGTAGAGCATGTTGAGCCCCGCCGAGGACGTGGAGGTGGGCGCGGACGACGCGCTCCGCGTGGAAGATGCGCTCCGCGTGGACGCGGACGGCCGCAGTGACGGCCAGCTCGACGAGAGCGACGACTACGACTCCTTCAACGAGTACAGCGACGACGACGACCAACACTCCCTGCCCCTCTTGCCATTACGTAATAATTGAAGCACCCCCTCTCTGTCAATTATGGAGACGTCCCAGACTATAACATAGTACTTTGTAGACCTCTGTGGCTATAATCATCACGTTGCAGTTACAGACACGTCGGAGACGACGCCGACGGCCAACGGCCACGCCCACGTTCTGCACCCTCCCCTTGTGGCCGTGGTTCTCCCTGAGCACCACAAGACGGCATTGGCATTGCTCTATGCATTGTGCAGCTTTGTCTGCACATGCGCATCCCTGGCCCTGGTGCACGAGCGCAGACCTGAGAGCAACCCCTTGCCGGACTCTGTGCTTGATAGGGTGTCCAGACAGACTGACCACAGGATCACCGTGCTCTATGCCTCAGAAATACTCATCACATTGCAGGTGAAGGCAAAGAAATGCTTAATTTAGTTGGAGTAAAGCTTTATTGATGCAAACTGACTGTACAACAGTAATCGACGGTAAAAGTGGGTTTGTTGGAAGTGGTTCTTTTCTATTTCAGACGCTATCTGCGGTGTTATTGGTGGCTTTTCACATGCACCGCTTGATTGTGCTTCGTCGCGTCGCTATGATTGTTGGTACGCTCTACCTCTATCGGGCAGTGACCATGTGGGTCACAGTCCTTCCATCCTCGGATCCAACCTACGAGTGCGCCCCCAAGCTGCCTCCGGGCCAAAACATGACATTTGGCTTGCTCTCTCAGCGAGTCTTCACCATTATCACTGGTATATTTGTTTTTGCTAACAAGGTTGCGCTATAAATTGTAAGAAAGATCACATTTATGATTTTTTTTTCCTAACAATTTTCTAGGTTTTGGATTGAGCATCAATGGACATCATATTTACTGCGGTGATTCCATCTACTCAGGGCACACAATGATCATCCTTATTGGACATCTAGTCATTCGAGAATGTAAGGCTTATATTTAATTTAAAAAGATCAATATTCGGTAAATCATTCAAGCACAATAGATTTGTTTTGGAATGTTGACATAGGCATCAATATTTAAGTTTTTAATTTTTTTATTAGATTCTCCGCGTCGTTGTGCATGGCTGAGTTGGGTGACGTGCATTAACGCAATCACAGCTATAATTCTTTTAATGCTGTCCCGTGGCCACTACTCTATAGATGTTGTCATCGCCTACTTCATCACCACTCGAACATGGTAAAAAGTTAATGATTTTAATGATAATTTCCCTTCTTCAAATTGTGACACATCAACTTTTTCTTGACAGGTGTTTCTATCATTTGTTGGCACATCAGAGAGCACTGCGTGAGCCTTCGCTGGGCAACTCGCTAACCTATCTTTGGTGGTTTCGACCGGTGCTCTACATGGAGCAAGGGGTGCCCATGAGCAAACTTCCAAATCGACTGGCTTTGCCATCAGGTCTTGAAAGAATACATATCTGTAGACGACTTTTATCAAAGTTCAGAAGCAGCAGGCAAAGAGCAAAAATTCGAAGGGCGTCGAGAAAAAGAGGGCAGCAAATATCCATTGCTCACATGGCAAGAAATCTTCTTACTCAGCATGAGCCCTAGAGGTCTTGCAATTTTTTGCCGAGTTCAATAATGCTAATTGCCATCATAAAAGTCCCAAGATGCATGAGGCAAAACTGCATGAGGACAGCACTTACATGGACTGCCTCAATTACAATGAAAGAGCAAAGGAGAAGCGGCAAGGTGGCAATTGGTTAATAAACTATTCAAAAAAGTTAGGAAAGGAGTAAAAGTTCCCTTAGTTGAATACATTTACTTCTATACAAGTCTGTTTTGTTGAATTGCGAGGAAGCAAGAATGCTAAAATTTTCACCCACCTTTTATTTGTTCAATGTTTGTGCATGAGATCATAAGAATTACAAATTTAGCCTTGCATACTAAATGCATACCATACCTTAATGGCAATGACTCCCTCGGATCGACAAATTCGATATTAACTGTTGATACACCTTCCCGCTTTGATTAAGCAATCCAAATTGATCACACGTGATCATCCACGTGTTTCCTTCCCATTTTCTACTGTTATTCTTGTTGCTGTGTTCCCTCTTTTGAGCGATGAACTCTTGATCGATAAATCACTCTTATTTCCAAAATGGCGTCGATTTTCTCTACTGTTGTTTTTTAAGTTGTTCCTTCATAGGAACCGTTCCTTAAACTGAAGTGTCTCCTTAATCGGTACTGCAAACATTTTACGTTTTTCGTCTGTGTTGAGTTGATCAAAAAACATTACACGCCAGCTGTGATCAATCAAATCACCTGCGAACGTGAATCACAGTCTAAATGTTTATTTCTCTCCCATTGTCGCTCTGCAATCACATGAATAAAGAAAAAGTC
>JAOXNJ010146395.1:0-10976 GCA_028566655.1 Metis holothuriae
TTGAATTAGGCTCTTTGCCTAAGTCACCCTTTGAATTAGGCTCTTTGCCTAAGTCACCTCTTGAATTAGGCTCTTTGCCTAAGTCACCCTTTGAATTAGGCTCTTTGCCTAAGTCACCTCTTGAATTAGGTCAACACAACCTAAGTCACCCTTTCCGAGCGTGGTCAGAAAAAATTGGAACACTCTGGCAGATCTTTGGCACCCCTTTATACACAGTCAAATTTGCCTGTGGATATTGATCGCCTTCTATGGCTTCATAGCAAGGCTACAACTTAGAGCTTCAACTCAACGCATAAGACTGGGACCCTATTCTTTGAGGCCGAGACTTTGCTGCATATTTTACCAGCTCTTTGCCTCTACCTTGATTGGTGTGGCTATTGGGCAGAGCACTATCACTCTTACTGGATTGGTGCCACTACCAATACAGATCTTACTCGACTACGTGCTTGCCCTCTGTGCCCTACTTGTGTGGGTGGAGTGCCGACGTCACCCTCCTGCAGACCCGGAGTTTGATCCCGACACCACACAAGACTCAGGTCTGCCTCCAACTCCACCTGCAACGCCACCACCCCGGTAAGTCCATGTCTAAGGGTAAGGGCCGAGGTAAGAAATCTCATACCAGGGAACGACTGCAACACCTAGCTGCTGAATCCTCCTCGATCTTTCGCCCAAGTCGAGCCCTTCAAAGAACGCCTCCAGACCCATCAGAACCCACGGATTCCGGACTTCGGCGAAATCCAGCAGCAGACCGCAACTCTGACTGGTATTGGGACGACACCTACGGAGCCGGCCTAGGCAACATGACGACACCACAGACCAATCAAGCTCCTCTAGCTAGATCCAATGAGCCCCAAGAACAAGCTCCCACGGAAGTTGCCATGGCACCCCCTCCAGCAGATGCCACCACCGACACACCCCAGCAACCTGACCAACCCATCGGGTCTACCAACGAAGACGAACAAGCTCAAATCCAAAGCTTAGTCAACCTAGTTGACACGATCGAGAATCGGCAAAGGCAGCGACGCTTTAGGCCTATTGAACCACCGCAAGAAGGCCCACCTTTGGCGCCGCAGATGCAGACAGACTGCCCACCTTATGGACTCAATGAAGGTGCATCAACCAGTGGAGCTCAGCCACGCCAGCGGGTGCCACAACAAACCGCAAGTCCACTCTGCGAGCCCCCTCAGACACCTGAGGCTCCAGAATCCATCACACAGGAAGATGTGGCTACATTTGATGATATGCAACGTTACTTGGATCGCCTAATCATGTATGGTCACTCCCTAGTCCTATACGAGCAAAGGCACTTGAATCAGGCACAATTACCATTACCACAAGTAGGCGCAGCAATTTCTCGGCTGCGCAAAGCGTTAAAGCGGGCCCAGACATGCGGTTCCAATATCAAGGACATTTGTAGAACCAAGCGGTATACGGGCATTAGGAAGATTGATCGTGATCTCCAGGAACTCCAGGAAACAGTGCATGATACGATTGAGCAAATGCTCGATCTTGCAGGTCAGGACTCACCTCAGGGCTCATCTGAGCCTCCCCCTGCCCCACCGGCGCCCATGCCACAAGGACACGAAGCTGGTCCTCATCAAACTCTCCAGTCCGACCAGCATGACAACTCAGAAGCCTCACGGAAGCGTTATTACCCTGTTGCGCATGCCTTAGCCCAGGCATGCAGGATGGAGCAATTACACCGAGAACAAAACCAACAGATCTCGCAACAGCAACGACAGTTGCAACAACAACAACGGTTACTACAGACCCAGCAACAGCACCTTAATGCAACTCAACATCATGCTCCTCATCCAGAACGCTCAGAGAACATACAACGCCCACAACCCTCCATGACCTGCCCGCCAGACCAACCCTTCAGGACCAATAACAATGGTTACAACCAGGATACACCATTAGCAGGTGCCCCACGAGCAAATGGCGATGTTTGGTTCCGGAATACAAACCACCAACCTGGCAATAGTGCCCAAAATCGCACTACCTATCAGGGTGATTGGGACCAGGGTGCATTCCGAACTCACCGCAATCCTTGGGACCCCCCAGACCACCAAGTATCAAGGAGACAGAATGGCAGCCATAGGGACTACCAACAACCCTACCAGAGGTCCTCCGATCACCAACAAAGGCCAGACCCGCCTGCCAATTACGATACTCAAGTAGACCAAAACTTCTCAGCCAGAGGGCATGTCTACAGCTTCAATGGCATAACACAAGACTACGGCAATAGACAACCAGGCTCTGACCGCTCCCAATATAGTAATGAACAGACACGTGTGGACCCACACCCACAGTTTTACCGCGATTTACCAGAACCTTGGAATATAATCCCTGATATTCCCTCCAGAGAAACTGATCCTATGAAACATGCTCCACAAGAAGCAGAACTCAAATTCAATGGTGATCCGAGAACATACCCCTCATGGAGAGCAACCTTTATTGACTTAGTCCATAGGAAGGGCTTGCCACTCTCCACAAAGGCCTTAGCACTTCGTAGATGCCTAGATGATTCTAGTGATGTCCTTCGATCCATTAAAGTAGGTGCTACGGTTAGCCCTGCCTTCTATTCACGAGCAATACGAGGCCTCGAGACTTTGTTTGGCGGGACGGAACAGACTATTACTGCCTGCGAGGAAAATTTGAGGACCATGAAACCAATAGCTGGTGATCTTCCCAGCCTCACCGCACTCCGTTCGGCTATGGCACAAGCCCTAGAATTTGCACAGGATGCAGGCCGACCTGGTGACATTGACAATGGCTCCATGCACTCCACCATCCTGTCCAAGCTTCCTAGGCACCTTGAAGAAACCTACGCCCGTGATTGCGTCAGGAGACAAAGACGACCAGGCTTCATGGCGCTCTTAGATTGGATTGAGACTGAAATAGCCTCCAAAATCGTCCAACCACGCAATTTACGTGGATTGGAAAAGGCCAGAGTCAAACGATCAGATGTATCAAAGACACAAAAATTCAAAACAAAATCAGGCAAAACAAATACCCACCATGTTTCGCAAGTGGATGGAGGGGACCCAGATGAAGAAGGCTATGAGAATGACCAGACCGAAGCAGAGGAATCAGACCAGTCTGATGAATTCTTCGGAGCTGTCGCCACCAGAGATGCCTTCTCTCAAACAGACAGGCAAAACACCCAAAACACCGTCCTATCAGGCGAAATGGATTGCCCTCTGTGCCAGGGTCAACAACACCTCCTACGAGATTGCCCTCAATTCCTAAGAAAGAAATCATCTGACAGACGATCCTTTCTTCGTGAAAGTCGCCGCTGTTACTTATGTCTCAGGAAAGGACATAACGTGCCCGCTTGCAAGTCCCGAGACAAAATTAAGTGCAAGGTCTGCAAACGGCTTCATCATACTCTACTTCATGAAGAATCCACAGCCCAGGTTCGACAGATAAGCTTAGAGGCTGATGAATGGGTGGAATACGATTCCTCCTCCGATCCCCCACAAGCATTAGTCAACTTACAAGCTCGCTTTACACCGCATCCTGCTGACTATGGACTCCCGTGTGTTCCAGTCATGGTCTCCAACCCTATTACAAAAGAAAAGAGATCAGTCATGGCCCTACTTGATTCTGGGTCCACTATAAATATAATGTCGCACAGCCTAGCCAAAGACCTTAACTTGGAAATGGATCATGTGAACTTAACCTTATCAAATATACATGAAACAAAGCTATACAAGGACGTGGGCATAACTATCATTGGCATTAGCTCACTCTCTAATTCCTATCGCAGAACCACAGATGTTCACGTGCTCCCAGATTCCTTTTCAGGAGTGCGAGTCCTTGATTATAATCAATTAGACATGACTCTGCCCCACCTCAAAGACCTCAGTTTCCCACCCAAAGTTGGAGACCGAACAGAGTTGCTAATTGGCATGCGCCTACCCTCAGCCGTACTGCCTTTGGAAACACGCTCCCAAGGTGGGCTCGATGACATGCCAGTGGCAATGCACACAGTGTTTGGTTGGACTTGTGTTGGTCCAAAAACCCTAGACGAACACCTAATGACAGTCACGGGTGGAGGCCAACCTGACTTTCACGATCTCTCCAGACTCTGGGAGGTAGAGCACCCATCAGATACAACACCAGTTGTCACTGTGGAAGAACAATATTATCGTAAGCTTCTCACCGATAGCTGGAGTTATGATCCAAACAACAGACGTGTTCAACTTCCAGTCTTGTGGAAACCAGGGACAAAACGTGTTGAACCCAACTATACCATGGCTAATAAACGAATGATTACGCTCGAAGCTTCCAAAAATGGCAAAAACCCCCATGTCAAAGAAGAATACAAGCGTATAGTCCAGCATTGGCTTCAGCAAGGATACATGCGTGAAGTGACTGAAAATGAGCAGCGCAATGGAAAATACTACATTCCACATTTCCCCGTATTGAGAGATGATAAGACAACCACCAAGACTCGCGTTGTAATGGACTGCAGAGCAAAATGGCATGGCCTCAGTCTTAACGACTCGATCCATAAAGGCCCAGACCTCCTATGCAACCTCAATGCAGTCCTATTAAGATTTCGCCGCTTTGCCATAGCTGTGCAAGCAGACGTAAAAGAGATGTTTCTCCAGATCCGTCTACAACCCCAAGATAGGCCATATCATAGATGGCTCTGGCGAGCAGATCCTCTATCTAAAATGCGAGAGTTTGAAATGATGGTCCACGTATTTGGTAATGCTGGATCTCCCTGTATAGCCTTATTCGCAGCCCAACACAATGCCGACTTGAATTTCCCACAAGACACTTACAAGCGAGCAAGAGAAACTATTCACCGTTCTACCATAATGGATGATGCCATCGATTCTGTTGAGAATGTTGAACAAGCAAAAGACTTACTCCACAAGCTCACAGAAATATATCAATACATCAGCATGGACCTCCGCAAGGTAGCATCTAACTCAGCATCCTTCATGAATGAAGTTCCACTCTTCATGCGAGCTCCACAATTTGAGAATGATGTCATGCTTGGAGTCACCGACGATAGAGGACTCAAAGCACTCGGTGTCCACTGGACGCCTGGCGCCGATGAGCTTTCAGTATCCACAACTCTCAATCCAGAGAGCTGCCCACGCACTAAGAGGGGACTCTTAAGTGCCTACGCACAGATTTTTGACCCTTTGGGTTTTGTGGTACCCTTTGTCATACAGGCCCGCATTTTGTTCCAACGATGCTGGACTACAGGGCTCAATTGGGATGACCCTTTGCCAGCCCAGGAGTCTACAGAATGGTCAGCATGGTTGGACGAAGCCAAAGAGCTCTCAAAACTCAAATTTGACAGATGGTTAGGAGCGACCTCCACTGACGGAGGACGGCTACACCTGTTTTGTGATGCCAGTCAGCTGGCATATGCAGCCGTAGCCTACCTCCACACTTCCACACACACACGTTTCGTCCAAGCACGCGCTCATGTTGCTCCGATAAAATCAAAACTCACCATCCCACGTATGGAGCTCCAAGCGGCCAAATTGGCAGTGCAGTTAGCACTCAAAGTGTGTGAACCGTTAGAACTTGATCTTACAACTTGCACCTTTTGGACAGACTCCAAAGATACTATATGGTGGCTGAATCAGACTGCCAAGAAGCTGGCACCATTTGTTGCAAACCGTGTTAACTACATTCTAGAACGAACATCTAGAGAACAATGGCACTGGGTCTCAGGAAAACAGAATCCAGCTGATCTAGCCTCAAGAGGTGCCAGCCTGCAGCAACTTCAACATGGTTGGATTACCCCACCATCCTTTATCTCCAAGTCAAAAGAACATTGGCCACATCTTGATGAACTATCACCAAGCTCAGCAGCCTGTGAAGAACTCAAGAAAATTTACCGTGACAGCTTAAAAATACCGTCAGCTCTGCCAGCAATATCCCAGGTTGTCTCCGAACCAAATCTCCACCCTCTATACAATATTCTGAACAATATCTCAAGTTGGAAAAAAATGGTCAATATTGTTACTTGGATCTTTAGGTGGAGGTACCTTGATCCTTTCCAATGTGAACGCAAGGCCGTCCATGCCCTTGTTCATGCCGCCCAAATGCTTGCTTACCCTCATATGAAGTCCAGAGAGCGCCATGGCGAAACTATCTTCACCAAGGCCCCGCTTAAAGGTCTCCATCTCATCAACAAGGATGGAGTATGGCATGTAAAGAGGCGCATGTATGATCAACATCAACCCTTGCTCCCTCCCCCCTTAGGTCGACGATATCTTGAACACATCCACAGGAAATTACATCATGCAGCAGGGCCAGAGCAAGTGTTCGCTAACTCTTTGTTATTCTACATACCAGGTGGAAAGTCTTTGGCCAGAAACATACACAGGTCATGCTCCACATGTCGCAAGCTTCGTCCACATCATATCAAGCAGCGAATGGCCCCGCTTCCAATGTTCCGATGGCCCCCAGACCCCAAGCATGGGCGTGCTTTCTCTTCTTCAACTATGGACGTTGCAGGACCATTCATCATTCGACCAACAGGACGCGGCAAGAAGACTGAAAAGCGGTGGATTTTGGTTCTTACATGTGCCCAAACAAGAGCTGTCCACATCGAGCCTCTGTGGACACTGGACACCGACTCCCACCTGTTAGCACTTAACCGCTTCATCGCTAAACGCGGGCGGCCAAGCCTTCTTTACTCAGACAATGCTTCGCAGTTTCTAAGAGGAGAAAAGGAGCTCAAAGAGCTGTGGGGATCTCATGATACACCTATTAAGTTCCTTTATGCACCTCCATATGCCCCCCACTTCAATGGAGTGTCAGAAAGACTCATTGGTTCAGTAAAGAAGGCTTTGTCAGCACTCTTCACAGAAGGAGTCAAAGAAGAAGCCTTCCTCACAGCATTAGCAGCAGTAGAAGGGATTCTGAATTCTCGACCAATCAGTTACGTTAGTAATTCCCCTGATGACTTGGAACCCTTAACTCCGCAACATTTCCTTGGAGGAGCCAGGCAACTCCAGATCATCGACGACATTGATGAACCCGAAGACGGCAAATTTAGGAAGCGCTTCATAGAACTTACACGGATAATGACTCAGTTTTGGAAGCGACTCCAAAAGGAGATTACCCACGACCAGAAACAAAGACTTAAGTGGTTGAAGGTATCAGACAACTTACAGATAAATGACGTAGTTGTAGTTCTGGATCCCAACACACCAAAGGGCCATTGGCCTTTAGCCCGAGTGATGATGGCAGACCCAGGGAAAGATGGTCTCGTCCGAGACGTGTTGGTTCAAACAGCAGATGGCAAACAGAAGAGAAGATCAGTGACTACCCTTGGTTTGGTGTCCCCGGCCAGAACAAAAAACACAGCCTAGAACAGAAACACAAGAATTTGGTTCAAGTGATTGAAGTGCATTCCAACGATACGCTAGTTTTTACTCCATTAACAAATTCATCACTAAAGTAAACGAGATTCGAATTTGCCGCCTTAGCCATTATAAACAGCTGACAACTAGCAGAGAAGCAGCACCCTCCCTCGCTTTAATGAAACCTCCAAGATCAACAACAAACGTTGACCCTGCAGATCAGCTGACAAAGTAAACAAAGCTGACCGAAAGGCACCAGTCATGTCCACAAGGGTGTTAACAATCTAGATGTCAGCAGATCAAAAGGTCAGTCCTCTTCCAGAAGTCAAGGAGCATGGACCCCATGGACCCGACCGACCCCCTGGGGCTCAACAACTTCGTGTGCAACCTCTCAGAAACTGATGAAGACATGGAAATCCAGGTAATGAGAACGACTGATAACCATTTTCCAAACAGGAACCAACAATGTAGTAATTTAAGTCTTGGTCATACAAAGGTTCAAGAAGATCATGTCAAGGCCCAGGATCCTGAGAATCAAGTAAAGGAAGGGCAGTCAAACGGCAAGTCAGCTCGGCTCTGTGATAAGATCTCGAGCTTCCTAGACAACCCTAACAAACGCCGCAAGCACAAGTCTGCTTTGAAGAGTCAAGATGAGCCCAGCAAAGACGGATCAGACACTTTAGAAATCTCGAACGACGTCGAGCTTGAAAGTGGCCCCCCTGCGCACATAGATGGCCCATCCAAACTGGTCAATGCCAAGGTTGCAATCAGCTACGAGGACCCCAGGGTCTCCCTTGCCCCACATCCACGAGATGTTGTTCACATAGCTCGAGGTGCTGCACCCCCTCAAGAAGCCCGAAGAGTGTTGAAGAACGTCTGGACTCAGAGTCAGTTTGACATCAGGTCGGAGGCAGATAGGTTCTGGCCCAATTGGCCGTATGAGCTTGCCCCAAATGAGATTCGAAGACGGTATCCAGTGCTGGCCAACTTGCTGTTGCCCCCATTCAATGCAGAAGCTGATGGAGATCTTACCATCTTCTCAAGGACAGAGTTCCATGACAAGCGTTTTGACAAAGAGGATAGGTGTCTATCCTTAGCACCAGTGATCTCTTTAGATGTGGAAGGGAATCAGGACCCCAAGCATTTCCCTGACATCCTGCTCCTAGGACTTCCCTCTCGTAGGGTATATGCCTTTCGAATTAATGCCATGGCCAATTACTTCTTTCAACAGTATGGTCGTGAGCCTAGTCTTAGTCAGCTACTCCCACGCAAGGTCCTCACCTGGCTCGCAGACAGAAATGTGACTGTGGTCGGATCAGATATTCTATCAGACCTTGAGCAAGGTTCATATGATGATGTAGAGATCACGAATGTGGTAGACACTCTAGAAGTCTATCGTTGTTGGATTCGCCCACTCATCGATCCTCAAGGGCAGCAGGGAGGAACCCATAATCAGGCTATATGGGCCTTTGGGACCCCATATTGCCATAAGACAGTACATGGAGCCATCACCCATCGAGGATGGGCCTCAATGCCCACAGCGCAGCAAAGGGTGTACTTGGTAGGTGATGCCAGAACCCCATTGGCAGTCATCATGAAGATCAAGCTTGCCATGGGTAGCAAGGACTATGGCCCATTCACCACTACTCTGCATCCACAAATCCGTATGGAGAGCTGGTGCCAGTTCTTTAGAATCATCAAGCAGAAGATCAAGATGCACCGCAATGAAGTCACCGACACTCGTCGGAGCCGCTTAATGGCCAGATTGGGGCCAAAGGTGCCAACTTGTGAAGTGCGTTTGGAGAAGTTGCCTACTGATGTTGCTCCATTAGTGAACTCAGTGACTGAGGAACGCACCCCTCCCAACAATGATGGAGTAAAGGCCAGCAGCACAACCACTTCAAAGAGTGAGAATGCGGCCAAGTCGAAGAAAGCCCAATCAAGTTCGAAACCCAGCAAGAAGAAAGCGAGTAGGGTGAAATCCAAAGAGTTTGTCTCGTCAAGTTCAGACACAGACACAGAGGGCCACCCCAAGACCAATGCCCCACGCCCTACACCTGCTGATGATGAAGTTCGTCCAGCCCAAGTTCCTCCTAGTGCTGCATCCGCACCCCCACAACCAGTCCAAGTTTCGATGGAGGTGGAGCCAAGTCAAGAGGAGCCTAGAGCAGGCCAATTGCTGCCTAGACCCATTCAGAAGAGGAAAGCTGGCCAATGGGATGATGAGGACGAGAGTAGGTCGTTGAGACCAACTGCATGGAAAGACGACCCTCTTGAAGGAAGATGTTTGGTGTGCAGTCGTTTTGGCACTCACTATGAATGTGCAAAGGCCAAACCTAGCTGCTCTTATCCCTTATGCACTGACAAACGGCCCCACATCATTCTTTGCTGTCCATCTCTCCATCACCGTTGTCGCACTTGTCTCTACAGAGGCCACTTTGAAGCACAATGCCCAGGGACACTGGAGGCTGCTAGATCATCGTTCCTCCCACATGCCACATCGGGGCTCTTGACTCGCCGCTGGCGTGATGAACCCGGCTATGGGATCTTGCCCATCTTCACACAGGGCCTCCCTGAGAGCATATCAGCAGGCCGATGGATGCAGCTGCATAATGAGTTGCCTGCCATGGAGGCCAAGGAACAGTTGAAGGACTATGGATTTGATGCTGAGCAGTGTCTTTTGGGCAAGTTTCGATCCTCCTATGTAGCACAATGTGTTCGCGCAGAGGCTCCCAGGGCCAAACGATCAAGAGGATTCACAATGGACACAGATGGGAAGCCAGCTACTGGGAAGAAGGGCTTCTTGAAGACTTTACGTACAACTCGGCGCTACTTGGAAGCCCAGGGAAGAGAGCTCAGCAAAAGAGCCCAAAAGTGCCTTACAGACCAGAACAAGCGCCGGTCCCAGCAGCGGAAGCGTAATGTTGCACTAATTGAAGAGGCCAAGTCAGCAATTTTGGATGGTAAGCTCCCCGCCTCACCTGACTCTTACTACATCAAGGCTAATGGATCTTGGCAGCCAATCACCGAGCTTGAGTCCCGAGCCAGTCGGCTCCCTACTGTCTATCAGTCCCTTAGTGGATGGCGGGCTTGGCTGTGTGGTCGAGGCCATTGAAGCCACCAATCCTGTTCACACCTCTCTGCTCGAAGTCTACACGCCCAAGGATGGCTCTCATCTCCTACTTTGCCTCTTCAATGCCTGCTTCGCCACGTTTGCTCCAAGATTCGTTCTACTTATTTGCTCCTCATTTGTCGCCTTGCAGTTATTGATGATTACAATGATTTATGCCTTCTATGGCAAGATTCGTTCTACTTGTTTGCTCTTCATTTTCGCCTTGCAGTTATTGATGATGGCTGTGTCTGTGACACCCCTTGCATGAATGGAGCCCTTTATGGTTAATTGTTGTTGTTGTTCTTTGCACCAATGTCATGTCCTGCCCTTTGCACTTTGCCACATATCTCCAAGTAGGCAACTCGCTCATTTCACTTGATCAATTCCCTTTTCAAAGAAGAGGCCATCTGTGCAAGCTGCACCAGGGGATAAGGAGCCATCCCAGGAATTGCTACAGAGAGCTGCAGATGGGCCTGTCTAAAGGGGTCCACCACCCTGGTTGCTAAGGAGCCTAGAGA
>JAOXNJ010146506.1:0-13679 GCA_028566655.1 Metis holothuriae
ATGATGCGAGCAGGTGGTTTTTTTTGCGTCCCAAAAAAATCCACCCTACCCACAAGAAAATCAAACTCTATAACTCTCGGCTCTTTTTATAATTTTGCCATGCAATTTTTGCCATACGCCTCCAAAAAGATTTTAAAATAGTATACCCCTCGTGCACAGTAGTTTTTGGGTCGTACATATGTATTGGCTCTGCTAATCCTGCATTTACCTCAAGAACCTTAAATGAACCTTGCTCCATCTCTTTAAACGAATCCGCCTTTACATCAAAACGTCCATAACAAAATTGTTCGAGATTTTGCGAAATTTCATCAAACACACGGTGAATTTTTTTGCTAATACGATGGTTTTGGTTCTTAAAAATGGTTCCTTTGTTATGGCTCCCAACAAAATTATGATAAAAAACCTCACCATCCATAGGAACCGTGTCGAGATCCACCCCACCTAATTCGGAAAGAATTTTTTTAGCGTACAATGATGCTCGTGGGTGTTTCTTAATAATGTCAGACATAGTATGGATCCCATCACCCTGAAGCTCTAAAAATAATTTATCAATAACCGATACAATACGACCCTCTTTTTCATTCGGATAACGTAGGTAGAACACGGCAAACTCCTTGTCTGTGTGAATATATTCCTGGATTAAAATATCTTGTTCAGGAAACTCCTCTAGGAGCCCAACAAGATCCTGGTCACTTTCTAATTTAGTTACCCCCACCCCTCGATACAAATCGTCAGGCTTACCCACAAGCGGATACCCAAGAGAACTATCAGTAAGTATTTTGAGTGCCTCCAGGTGTTCAATACCCTTTTCAATGAATATTGTTTGGGGGAGATTATGACTAGGAATATCTTTTAAAAACATATATTTTGAGTGCCCAAAAACACCACCCTTAGGAACCACAGGGTTAGTATATGAAAACCAATAGAGCTTACGAAAGCGTAGTGCCTGAATTAAAGCTCCGAAAGCAACAGGTAGGTACATTCGTTTCATTGAAAAAAACTCAAAATGAGTTTGTTTATACCACCAGATCTTTATTTTTTTCAACATTGATATTTTCATGTAATTATTCCTCGCTATGAGCTAGTTCAATACGTAGACGTCGATCACGACCCTTACCATGGGATATTGTTTCTATTGAAGGGTCATCTTTTAGGGCAGCATGAATAATCATGCGTTCAAACCCAGTTAAATACCCGAACTCATAGGGTTTTTGGTAAGTGATCACTCTATCTTTTGCGATACGTGCTTTTTGTTGGGCTTCGGTGATTTTTTTCTGTTGTTCTCCGTGAAGGTCGATGATAGAAGAAAAATCTGGGTATTTTTTTTCGAGTATTTTTTTTAAAAAAGTGTATGTAGCAGAAAAAACATCAATCTGCGCGAAAAAATCAGCAAAACCAGGATGGTCAATGCTTAATAACTCAGAATCAATACCTGGAATATTAGTGCTAGTAATTATCAAATCAGTAAAACCAAGGAAACTAAAGAATTGATTAATTTCTTTGTGTAACTGATCATTCATATCTATGAGTATACTCAAGACCCTTAAAAAAGGAAGTTTGCATAACAACCAAAAAAACAATAGCGAGAAGATTTTTATGAAAAAAAATACCACCCTAGGGCGGTATTTAATGATTAAGAAATAATTTCCCCTTTCTTTTTTAGTCTTCGTTGGATAACTAACTCCTGAACAATCATAAACAGGTTTGAGGTAAACCAATACAAGGCCACTGCTCCACCAATAATATAAGCAAAAATGGTAATCATAATTGGCATCAAGTATTTCATTGATTGCTGCACCATTCCCATCATTTTTTCCTGATCAGTCTTACCACTATCAGCCTTATTTTGCTTCATTGTTGCAGAAATGGAGAGGTAAATATATTGAGTGAAACCAGTTAGAAAGGCAAGGATAATACTTCTTTGTGTAAGGTCTAAACCAAAAAACGTACGTACAACTTTTGCTGGTTCCTGTACAAAAGAATAGAGAAGACTTGGGTCAAATTCTGCGCCACCAGCCTGAAAAACCCAATATAAGGCCAAGATAATAGGTAGTTGTACCAAAATAAGTAAAAAACTTGAAAAGGGATTAATTTTGTTTTCTCGATAGAGCTCTAGGGTTTTCTTTGCTTGCTCTTGTTTATCTTCAAGTTTACGAATTTCACGTAACTCTGGTTGAATAAGTTTAGTTTTTAACTGTGTACGAATAGCTTTGTAAGAAAGAGGTGCTATCAAAAGGCGTACAAGTATCGTTAAAATAATCACCCCGAAAAAGAGCGAATTTCCAGGAATAACCCCAACAATAAAAAACAAAGCGTTGTAGAGGGGTTCATAAAATAATGTGTTCCAAAGTTGAATCATAGACCGGATTATTGTATCAGAAGATATAAAAGCTGCTAGTTACTAAATAAACATTTGGGTAATAAATATGTATTTCAATAAATTAAAGTAGAAAATAGGTAATTATTTATCCAAATAAGCCAATAGTTCTTCTAAAACATCACTTTTACTTAGATGATCAATCTTCTTTTTAACAAAAACAACAACCCAAACGTTTGGTGGAAATTGTGGATAGTTTTCCTTAATAGTTTGGTATACCAAACGACGTATAGAATTTCGTTGATGCGATTTTTTATATATTTTTTTAGGAACCACAACCGAACAACGAAAATAAGAAGGACGGTTTTGTAACCGTGAAAAAGAAAAATTTGGTGTATAACCACGATCACCTTGTTTTTTAACCTGAGAGACCTCAAAAGAACGTAAACGTTCGTTCTGTGAAAGCATATAAAAAAGCCTTATAAAATAAGGTTTTAAACAGATAATCGAGCCCGTCCCTTACGGCGACGACCTAAAATAATCTTTTTACCAGAGGTGGTTTTCATACGAGAAAGAAAACCATGGGTTTTTGACATTTTTCGGTTTTTCTTTTTTCGAAGTGTCTGTGATTTAGCAGCCATAATATACAATACTTAGCTTAGTAAGTGATCATGATCATACTCCTTTTCGAAAATTACGCAAGAAAACCATATTTTTATCACAATAAAGGTTATCCACAGAGTTTTGCACTAAAAATATTATGCTATCAGAGGTTTTTTTTCGTATAGTATGACTACGATATAAAAAACTATGAAAATATGAAAAAAGGAATGGAAAAAATTTGGGAAGGAGTACTTGCGGAGGTAGAACTTGAAATTTCTAAGGCAAATTACAATACATGGTTTAAAAATACTTCTGCTGTACAGAATGAGGGTGGAACCTTTACGGTTGGTGTACCAAGTGAATTTAACAAAGAGTGGCTGTATACAAAATTCAACACCATGATTATCAATTTCTTAAAAAGATCAGATGATTCAATCAGAACGGTTGAATATATTGTTATTAAAAATAAAAAAACCAACAACAGCCATCAACCTAAATACAAAAAGAAAGATAGGGAGCTCCCCCTACGTAACCCTGAGGTTAACAAAGAAAGTAACCTTAACCACCGTTATTCATTTAACTCCTTTGTTGTGGGGGAATTTAATGAACTTGCGTATTCAGCAGCCCAGGCAATTATTAAAAAACCTGGTGTGTATAATCCCTTGTTTATTTATGGACCAACTGGGCTTGGAAAAACCCACCTTATTCAAGCAACAGGAAACAAGCTTCTTGAAATATTCCCTCAAATTAATATTTTCTATACAAGCTCGGAAAAATTTTCTCAAGACTACGTAAACGCCCTAAAAAATAACCGAATTAATCAGTTTAAAAACCGTTACCGTGGCTATGATGTTTTAATTATGGACGACATCCAATTCTTTTCAGGAAAAGAAAAGCTTCAAGAAGAATTGTTTCATTTGTTTAATATTCTTTATGACAAAGGAAAACAAATTGTATTTTCTTCCGACAAACATCCAAACTACATTATAGGTCTTGAAGATAGGTTAAAATCACGATTTTCTGCAGGTATGATTGTAGATGTAACCAAACCAGATTATGAATCACGTGCGGCCCTTCTTAAAACAAAGGCAAGTGATAAAAAAATTCGTATCGGTGATGATGTTATTGACTATATTGCAACCCATATTGAAGGAAATATTCGTGAGCTTGAGGGAATTCTTAATACCATTATTATACAAACAGATCTTAGAAACCGAAAATTGAAGGTAGATGAAGTTAAATCTCTTATTAAAAATAACCTTAAACCCAAAAAACACCTGGCGCTTGATGAGATTGTGAAACTTATTGCAGGGTACTATAACACCGAGGATCATCTTATTTATGATAAAACAAGAAAGCAAGAAATTGTAAATATTAGGCAAATTGTGATGTATATTTTACGAGAACACTTCAACCTCTCTTACCCAGCAATAGGAAGACATATAGGTGGTCGTGATCACACAACCGTAATGCACTCTTATGAAAAAGTGAAAGATGCGAAACAAAAGGATCCTAATCTTGTTAAAGAACTTGAACAACTTCAATCTATTCTCAATGTGTAAAACCCTGTAAAAATTTTGTGAATTTAATGAGAGTAACCATAATAAAAAATATGTAAAAAAATAACGTTATCAACAGGGTTTTGGTAAATAGTAAAAAAGCACATATAAATACACATTTAATACATAGTTAAAAATTCTCAAATAACCCTATAAAATAAACAAAAAACAAGTTTTACAGAATTCCACACCCCTAATAATAACAATAATTTTTATTCTCTTATTTATAAAATATTTATGAAGGTACAAACAACTATAGAAAAAATTTCATCTGCTGTGCAAAAGGTGCAGAAGGTTTCCTCAAAAAATGTAAGTTTACCAATCTTGGAAAACGTACTTTTGATTGCTGATGAAAATACTCTTACCTTTCGTTCAACAAACCTCCATGTTGGGGTTGAGGTTCTGATTCCTGTGAAAGTGCAAGAACCGGGGGTACTTGCGGTAAATTTGAAAATATTTTCAGATATTATTTTAAATAGTAAAAATGAACATACGATTAATCTTCATCATGAAAATCAGGTCTTAGAAATATCTACAGACCACACTCAAATGAGTATTAAAACCTTTGAACACGATGATTTTCCAACACTCCCACGTGTTGAAGATCAAGAGGGGTTTACCATACCTCTCGAACAGTTTATTGAGGGTGTTCGTAGTGTTATGGGTAGTGCGTCTCACTCGGAGATTAAACCAGAAATTGCTTCTGTGTATATTTATCAAAACGAAGGAAACCTTGTGTTTGTAGCTACTGACTCTTTTCGTCTTTCAGAAAAGAAAATTAAAATAAAAGGTATTGAAGATTTTCCTGGGGTTATTATACCAATTAAAAACATTATTGAGTGTGTTCGAGTTTTTCAGGGTGATAGTGGAAATATTGATATTTACATTAATCCGAATCAGATTTGTATTCAATCACATGACACCTATTTCACCTCACGAGTTGTTGATGGAACCTATCCTGATTATCAGCAAATTATTCCAAAAGAAACAAATACTGAATTTATCCTTCTTAAAGATGAATTAGGTCAAACCCTGCGTTTAGTGAATGTTTTTTCTAATACTTTTAATCAGGTTTCGCTAAGTTCTTCTGCAAAAGATGGAAGTATCACAATTTCTTCTCGTAATACTGATATTGGAGAAAACACCTCTTCTGTAGATGCAGTTGTTAATGGTGATGATGTTGAACTTCATCTTAACCATAGGTATATCACTGATGCTCTTGGTGTTATTGCTAGTGATAGTATTAATTTTTCTATTCTTGAAAAAAATAAACCGATGGTATTGCGTGGTGTTAATCAAGCTGATTTTCTATATTTAATTATGCCAATGAATCGCTAGGTTTAAAACAAGAATTTTTCGTTGTTTTATTTTTAAAAGTTATTTAATTAGCTATAAAAATCTTAGGTTTTTTATTTGGTATACTTGAAGCATGTATAAACTTAAGGAAATTCTTTCTCGTCGTTCAGTTTCGATACAAAAAAACAATAGAGAAATTGAAACAATATTAAATCTTTTGGGTGAAGAGGGTTTTCGTTTGTCGGTTGATAATATACGTATTTCACGAGGGGCCCTTGTTGTTTCAAATATTTCTTCTTTATTGCGTTCAGAAATTATTTTCAATAAAGAAAATATTTTAAAAAAACTACATTCAAAAGGGGTACAGGTTCGTGATATTATGTAGTTACTATGAGAATTATTGCTATTGACCCAGGGTATGATCGTTGCGGTATAGCTATTTTGGAAAAACAGGTGGGTCAACAAAAAGAATCTATTGTTTTTTCAGAATGTTTTGTTACCTCACGGTCAGAGGAATTAAGTCAACGTCTTTATGTCGTTGGAATCCGTATTGCTGATTTGATTAAGGAGTATACCCCTCAGGTTTTGGTTACTGAAGATCTTTTTTTTGCAAAAAATACAAAAACAGCTCTTGGGGTGAGTCAGGTGAAGGGGATTATTACTTTCCAAGCGCTCTCACACCAACTATCTTTTTTTGAATATACCCCTAATCAAATCAAACTTGCTGTTGCTGGACATGGTTCTGCATCAAAAGACGATGTTCACCGAATGACCGAGCGCCTCGTTGGGTTTAATTTAGAACAACGAAAAGATGATGAAATAGATGCTATTGCTATTGGTTTAACTTTTTTTGCCCGAGAAAACACCAATATGTTGAACTCTTAAAAATAATAATACTCGTAGACAAACACCAACCCTGTGTATAATACTTACTATGAGAAACGGTTTTCGTCCCTACAACAAGTATGAAGAGGCATACCTACGCTTTAAAGAACGTCAACAAAAGAGACAGTTATCAGGAGAATCTTTTTTTGATCGATTTGTTTACGCTCTTTTTGGGCGACGTAATCAAGGTCACCAAAACCATCATGCTCCCCGGCCTCACTCAGGAAACAGAGTCCGTCACCAACACCTCTACCATCAAAACCAAGCTCCTGTAACCGTACAGGCTCGAGAACTTCCCTCTATCACACCCAAACAAGAAATTAGGCGTGAACATAGGGTTATACAACCAAATACAGCGAAACCAAACACAAGACAATTAAAATATAATCAACAAACAAATAATCCAGGAACATCCACTACGCCAAAGAGTGTATATCAACCGCGAATTAACGATGAAAAACCTGTTAGAGATCGCAAGTCTGAAAATCAGGAAATCACAAGCGAAAAACCATCAACACCAAACATGCCACGTTCATCACAAAAAAAACCACTACGATCTCGTAAAACTAAAGCACCTTCTCAAAAACAAAAATCCAAAAAAAAGAAGAAGTTTTCTTTGTTTTCAAAATCTTTTTTCCTACGCACTTTTTTGGTGTTTGGGATTTTAGCTTTACTTGTTCTTGGGGCTTTTACTGTCTGGTTTATCTCGCTTAATATTCCTGATGTGGGTATTTTTGATGATCGAAAGATTTCAAACTCAACAAAAATTTATGATAGAACAGGAGAAATTTTGTTGTATGACATTCATGAAAATATTCGGCGAACTGTTGTTCCTCTTGAGGAAATTAATCCCTATGCACAAGACGCAATCATTGCGATTGAGGACCATACTTTTTATGAACATAACGGAATCGTTGTTCGTTCGACTATTCGAGCAATCATTCAAACCGTTATGTCTCGCCTCGGTCTCTCGTCGGCCGGGACAGCTGGTGGATCAACACTTACTCAACAGGTGATTAAAAACACCCTACTTACCTCTGAGCGAACGGTAACTCGAAAGGTAAAAGAGTGGGTGCTTGCAGTGAAGCTTGAGCGATCTCGAACTAAGGAGGAAATCCTTGAAATCTATCTTAATGAGGCTCCTTATGGGGGAACAATTTACGGAATTGAAGAGGCCTCACGGGTATTCTTTGGTGTTCCTGCGTCAGATATTACTCTTGCACAATCAGCATACCTTGCGGCTATTCCAAACCGTCCAACCTACTATAATCCCCATGGTCCAAACCGACGACAATTGGACCAACGGCAACAAACGGTACTTGGTGAGATGCGTCGATATGGTTTTATTACTGATGCCGAATATCGATCCGCATTAGAAGAAGAGGTAGAATTTCTCTCTCAGGAAGATAATGGGGTAAAGGCACTTCACTTTGTTCAGTATGTTCGTGCCTATCTAGAGGAACAATATGGTCAGGATGTGGTTGAGCATGGTGGTCTGCGAGTGATTACCACCCTTGATTATGAGCTTCAACAAAAAGCTGAAGAGATTTTGAAACAACACATTGAAGAAGTTGAGGATTCTTATGATGCAAGTAACGCTGCTCTCGTTGCTCTAGAGGCTGAAACTGGTCAAATTATTACCATGGTGGGGTCACGAGATTACTTCGATCCAGATATTGATGGAAACTTTAATGTAACCATTGCTCAGCGTCAACCAGGATCTTCATTTAAACCCATTGCTTATGCGCAAGCCTTTGAGGAGGGGTACTTACCAGAAACAGCTGTGTTTGATGCTCGGACCCAATTTAACGTCCGCTGTCTCCCAACCAATCTTACAAGCGGAGGGGATTGTTATAGCCCAAACAACCATGATGGAGATTTTCAGGGAGCCATGACACTTCGTGATGCCTTAGCACAATCACGAAATATTCCTGCAGTAAAAGTAACCTACCTTGCAGGAGTAAGCGATGTGATTCGTCGTGCACGTAGTTTGGGAATCGAAAGTCTTAATCAATCACCCGAATACTACGGTCTGGGTCTTGTTTTGGGGGGAGGAGAGGTAACGCTTCTTGAAATGACGAACGCCTACGCAACCTTTGCTCAAGAAGGTGTTTATAACCCATCAGTTTCTATTCTTTCTGTTGAAGATAGTGAAGGGAATCTATTAGAAGAATTCCAAGAAAACCCAACCCGATCTCTATCAGCAAACTCAAGCAACATGGTTTCGAGTATTTTGGCAGATAATGTGGCTCGTACTCCATTATTTGGTTCACAATCGTTTTTAAACTTTGGAAACCAGGATGTTGCTGGAAAAACAGGAACCACCAATGATAACCGAGATGCGTGGTTGGTTGGGTATACCCCTCGGTTGGCAGTGGGGGTGTGGACTGGAAATAATGACAACACACCAATGCGACGGGGTTCGTCAATTTCAGGAAATCCGTGGCGTCAATATATGAACGAAGCTCTACCAAAATATCCAGGAGGAAGTTTTGGAGACTACACGTTACCTGAGGATTTTAACACTCTACCACCAATGGTACGTGGTCAATGGGAGGGAACACAAACCATTACACAGTTTGTTCAAAATCGTGAAAATGAGGATTCTTCGCAAGAAACCGGAGAAACCCCTGAAGATACCACCTCTGGTGATTTTGGTGGTGATACTCAGACCCTGCTTTATTTCGATCCAAACTCTATTCTTCATGGTATTGATAAGAACAATCCAGGTGTCGCACTTGTCGGCCCTTCCCAAGATCCCCAATACGATAATTGGGAGTATGGAGTGGATGCGTATGTTCAGGGAAATCTCCAGGATCTCATCATTCAAAACGAAGAACGTGTAGAACAAGAACTTGAGAATCAAGAGGAGTCGGAGGATGAAGGGTTTGAGGATTTTGTAATTGAAATTAAGGGGGTTGATGAAGGAGAAGAGTTTGAAGCAGACGATTCCTTTAGGGTTTCAACCGCATTTGACGGAATCTCTACAAGTGATATTGAGAAAGTCGATTTCTTTGTTAATGGTGAGTTCTTGGAAAGTGATGACCATCAACCATTTAGTATGCGAATCCACCTTGATGAAATTGAAGATTTCTTATACTACGAAAATACAGTGTTGGTGAGAGCTTACACAGAAGATGGTCAACAGGTGAGCTCTCGTGTAGATTTTCTTGTTGAAGATTATGAAGATAGAGAACGACCTGAATCTGAAGAGTTAGGGCAAATCATCGAAGAACCGGTTTTTACTGATAGTGAGGATGATAAAGAAGACTCAGAGGATGATAATAGTGAATCAATAACCTTTACTGAATCCGAGCCATCAGATTCTGATGAAGAGTAAACCCAGTATAATAACTCCAGCTTTGGTGCGGCGTAAAAAAATACCCCTTAACAGAGGTATTTTTTTACGCCGCATTATGATACACATCCTGAATATCATCATTGTCTTCTAGGAGCTCAATGAGCTTTTCTAACCTAACCTCATCTTCTGAAGAGAGTTCAAGGGTACTTTGAGCTTCCCACTCTTGTTCCGGATTTTTAGTAAAATTCCATGCAACTGAACCTTGGGTTCCTAGATTTGCGCCATTTTTAGAGAGGAGGTGTTTCACCTCAGCGCTGGTACGGTTGGTGTTATCAGTAAGACCGGTAATCATCATTCCGACCCCTCCTGGGCCATAAGCTTCGTACAACACCTCGTCAGTTTCACCTGATTCTGAGGCTTTTTTGATAGCCCGTTCAATGTTGTCTTTTGGCATGTTTGCTTTTTGTGCTTTACTTATTGCATTTGCAAGGCCGGGCGAGTTTACATCTCCATCTGCCTTTTTCGCCTCGATCTGAATAAGTCGTACGAGCTTGCTAAAAATTTTAGATTTTTGTGCATCAGTGGCGGCTTTTTTGTGTTTAATTTTTGACCATTTATTGTGTCCTGCCATACGTTGCAGTGTAGTACTATGAGGTAGAGCTTTCAAGTATTGACTTACAGTATATATATGTTAATATATATTTGGCAGTGCTTAAGGAAGAGTAGTAAACGCTATGAAGCTTAGGATAGTAGCCCTAAAGAGGGTTCGATTCCTTCTATTGCCACAAACAAATACAAAAAACCCCTCTCATTAAAAAGGGGTTTTCTTTTTTTCTCATAAACAACTATGTAACTATTACTCATCATTAATCTGTGCCAGGTGTTCGTAGGCAGCTTGGGTGACGGTGCGTCCTCGAGCAGTCAGCTCGATCAAACCTCGTTGAATTAAGTAGGGTTCAATCACGGTTTCAACCGATGAGGGTTCTTCGTGCACAGAGGTGGCAATCGTTTTGAGCCCAACGGGTCCCCCGCTGAATTTTTCAATAATGGTTTCTAATACCTGTCGATCGATGGTGCGTAAGCCTAGATCATCAACCCCAATTAAATCCAGCGCCTCATCAACACTACGTTGGTCCAAGGGCCGTTCGTTTACTAGTGCAAAGTCCCGACAACGCTTTAGAAAATAATTGGCGGTTCGTGGGGTAAAACGACTTCGTTTTGCAATTTCACCAACTCCATCAGGTTCAATATCAATACCGAGTTTTCGTGCGGATTGCTGAATGATCTGTGAAATTTCATTTTCTGAATAAAACTCTAGTTTAAATACCCCCCCAGAAAAACGTGATCGCAACGGAGACGACATCATGGCAATTTTGGTCGTAGCCGCAAGGAGGGTGAAATCAGGAAGGTCTAGTTGAATCGTTCGTGCCGAAGGCCCTTTCCCAATAATAATATCCAACACCCCTGATTCCATAGCGGGGTACAACACCTCCTCAATATTTTTGTTCAGGCGATGGATCTCATCGATAAACAACATATCACCCATCGACAGGTTAGTAAGGATGCTTGCTAAATCCCCAACTTTTTCAATGGCTGGGCCAGAGGTAATTTTGATTTGCCGTCCTGTTTCTTTTGCGATCAGATAGGCGAGGGTTGTTTTTCCAAGACCAGGCGGTCCGTAAAACAAAAGGTGTTCTGGTTGTTGCTTGCGTTGTTCCGCAGCCTTCAAGAGGATGCGTAAGTTTTCCTTGATACGCGCCTGACCAATATACTCATCAAAATTCTGTGGACGCACTTGTGGATCCACAACCTCTGTTTGGGTACTTGTATTGGGTTGTGGTTTTGGAACTTCCATACTACTGGATAGTTTACCATATACTGCTTTTGAAAAAGGGTGCTAGTAAACATGGATTTGAAACCAAATCTTTTTCTCTATTCAACGTCCACCAACACTCAAATCATAAAAACAAAAAATAAGTTATTCACAGCTTATTCACAAAAGAATTTGTGCGTATTGATTGAGGGTGTTATATTTCTTTTCACATCCTGATTTTCAGAATTTTCCTACATCAAGAAAAAAACCTTGACAATTTTATAAAATATGTTACATTTATCAATGTAATACTTTTCAGTTCAATAATCTCTAAGCAACCAGATCTCGCGAATTTGGTCATATGGATAAGACTCGTTGGTTCCCGTCCTGGTAACGGTTTCTACTGATGTCATCTTTGAAGTATGGTCATACCTTATATTCAATTCTTGTTGTTTAGAGGTTAGTGTACTGAAAGTCTTCAGGTCTTTATAAAAAATCACAACCAGAATTAGTTGTGATTTTTTTATTTATAAGTCCATCCAAGTCGTGTACAATAACAAGAGTATTTATGGCACAGTTTGATGAACGTGAACAAGCAAAGCGAGTACAAGAGATTCGCAGCAAGGAAGAAGAGTCTTTTGTTGCGCGTGTAGCAGAAAAATTTAATCTTCCCTACATTGATTTAGCAGGGGTGAATATTGAAACAGATGCACTTGCTCTCATCGAAGAACCTATCGCTCGTCGTGCCCAATTGGCACCATTTCGTCTAACCGGTAGGGATTTGTATGTGGCCGTAAAGTCTCCAAACCTTCCAGGCACCAAAAAGGTATTAGAAAAACTTGCTGCTGACTATACCCTCGGTATTCACATGGTATCTCAGCGCAGCCTAAAAAAAGCTTGGGCACGGTACGAGGATATTTCTTCAACTGATGTAACCCAGGGTGGAATGTTAGATATTTCACCCGAGGCTCTCAAGGAACTTGCCCAGAATCTGAAAACTAATGAGGATATCGCAGATTCTTTCCAGAACGTACTTGATGGAAAAGGGAATCGTATGACCACAGAGTTGATGGAGATTATTTTTGGAGGAGCCATTGCCACTGGTTCATCTGATGTTCATATCGAGGCACAAGATGAACAGGTACGTATACGTTTTCGTCAGGATGGGGTCTTGCAGGATATTATTTCTTTTGATCACGATTCCTATGCAAAAATGCTCTCAAGGATCAAGCTGCTTTCTGAGATGAAGTTGACTCAGCATGATAATGCTCAGGATGGTCGCTTTACCATTGATTATGATGATAAAGAAATTGAGGTTCGTGTATCAGTCATTCCAAGCGCCTATGGAGAGTCGTTTGTGATGCGTATTTTGAATCCTGATGGAATTAGTGTGGGTATTGAAAACCTAGGAATTGAACCACGCTTGTATCAGATTCTCCTCAAGGAAATTCAAAAACCAAACGGAATGATTCTCACCACAGGACCGACTGGTTCAGGTAAGACAACGACCCTCTATTCATTTTTGCGTCGAGTATACACGCCAGAGGTAAAAATTCTCACCATCGAGGATCCGATTGAGTATCACTTAGAAGGGATTAGCCAAACTCAAGTTCATAGGGACAAGGGTTATACTTTTCTGTCTGGATTGCGAGCGGCCCTACGTCAGGATCCAGACATTGTAATGGTTGGGGAGATCCGAGATAGCGAGACCGCAACCATTGCCGTAAATGCATCCTTGACTGGTCACCTTGTACTCTCTACCTTGCACACCAACGGTGCTGCTGGGGTGATTCCACGTTTGATTGATCTTGGGGTATCACCGCAGATTTTGGCGGCGGCTCTATCGGTATCTATTGCACAGCGTTTGGTACGAAAGGTGTGTCAATCATGTGCCTATACCGAACC
>JAOXNJ010147284.1:0-10967 GCA_028566655.1 Metis holothuriae
CGGGCGCCGAATATCGATGACTTCGCCAAGGTAAGGGTCAAGGTCGGCGAGCGTATCTCTGTCCCGAATACAGACCTATCAGCTGAGCGGACATGGAATGCCGACCTGGGGATCGACTTGTTCACCTCGTGGTCGACTACGAAGTCCCTCGAGCTAGGTCTCACTGGCTACTACACGCGCATCACTGATGCCATCATACGGCTACCGGCTACGTTGCCTTCTGGTGATTCTGTGTATGTGAACGACGGTGTGCCGCTCGATGTCGAGGCTAATTTTAATGCGGACGAAGGCTATATCTGGGGCGTGTCGGGTCAGATGAAATGCCAGTGGAAGGACTGGCAACTCGCTGCTGCAGCTGGCTATCAGTATGGACGATCGACCATGGGAGACAGAGAGCAACCCCTTGCACACATTCCGCCGCTCTACGGCCAGGCAACGATGACCTACAAAAGGCCGCGCTGGTCTGTGGCTGGCAGTGTCCACTTTAATGGACGAAAGCGCCTCGAAGACTTCGCACCTAACTCTTCTGATAATATCGAGTTCGCCACACCCGAGGGCAGTCTGGCATGGGCGGTCGTGCATCTTCATGGGACTTATGCGATCCACCCAAAGCTCGACCTCAGACTAGGCTTAGAGAATGTGGGCGACTTGCATTACCGCAGCTTTTCTTCAGGGGTGTCCGCACCAGGTCGGCAGGTGAAGGTGGGGGTGTATGGGCGGTTTTGAGAGACTAAAGCGACTTGCAGACATGAGAATAAATCTTACTTTTGCATGCGCAATGCTTCCTAGCAATGCACTGGTCCTATAGCTCAGTTGGTTAGAGCACCTGACTCATAATCAGGTGGTCCAAGGTTCAAGTCCTTGTGGGACCACAAACTTTAAATTGCAACCACTTAATATTCAGGTGGTTGCATTGTTGTTTTTAGAGTTGTGGATAGCTTTTGTATTCGACAACGACTGTTTGGGTTCAATTCTAGTGTGCCACCACAGGCTTTTCAAGTTGATATGGGAGTGAGGGGCTGTAACGCTAGTATTGTCGGTGTCAGCTCGAATGTCGCGTGATAATCGAATCGAGCGCGCTTATATGGTTTTACATGCGGATCCAGAGGAGAATGGTGTGATTCGTTTGTCAGACACTGATTGTACATTAAACCTTGGAAGTGTAGCAGTTAGTTGATCATTTTAAATTTTGACTAAATATGGAGCTTGATCAGGCTAATGAGTTGATTTATAAGCTTGTTCGACTGCCAAAGGAGTGTGAGTGGGTAGAATTCAAAGAGAACTTTCATTCTTGTGAGGAGATTGGTGAGCGTATTTCAGCACTTTCGAATGGCGCTTGTATTCATAATCAAGAGTTTGGTTTTCTTGTATTTGGCGTAAAGGATTGAACACACGAAATAGTTGGGACAACATTTAAAGTTAAGTCGCACAAAAAGGGCAATGAGGATATTGAGCACTGGTTATCCCAACGTTTGGACCCTAGAGTCGACTTTCGAACATTCGAGTTTGAGTTAGAAGAGGGGCTTATTTCTATTATTGTCATTCCATCTGCACGAACTAGACCAGTCTATTTTGCACAAAATGCCTACATCCGGGTAGGCCAGATTACACGGAATTTGCATGAATTTCCAGAAAAAGAGGCCAAGATCTGGAATAAGAGAAAGTCACCATTTGAAAAGGAAATAGCATTGGATGGTTTGGGTGCTCAGGGTGTCATAGATCTATTGAGTACCGAGACATATTTTGACTTGATGAAACTACCCTATCCACAGAATAGGGATGGCGTGATTGAGAGGTTTATGTTCGAAAAGTTACTCAAGCAGACAGAGCTTGGCTATGCAATTACAAATTTAGGTGCAATTCTATTCGCCAAAGATTTAAGATCGTTTGAAGGGTTAGTCCGTAAGTCGGTGAGAGTCGTGGTCTATGAAGGCCAAAGCAAAGTAAAGACAATTCGTGAACAAACTGGGAGAAAGGGATATGCGGTTGGGTTCAGTGGATTGGTTGATTGGGTTAATGGGCAATTGCCCGCTAATGAGATAGTCGGTAAGGCACTCAGGACGGATTCTAGAATTTATCCTGAAATCGCTGTTCGTGAGTTGATTGCGAATTCGTTGATTCATCAGGACTTCAGCACCAGGGGCTTCCCAATGATAGAGATCTATAGTGATCGGATCGATATCTCCAATTCAGGCAGTCCTTTAGTTACACCGGACAGGTTTATTGACTCCTATCTCTCACGAAATGAGCTTCTTGCTGACCTCATGCGGAGACTAGGTTATTGCGAGGAAAAGGGTAGTGGTATGGACAAGGTTTTCTTCTATAACGAACTATATCAGCTTCCTCCTCTCAACATCGGAATTGGTAACAGCCGAACATCAGTCTCTATGTATAGCTATAAGGAGTTAGCCAAGCTTAACCGAGAGGAGCGGATTCAAGCATGCTACCAGCATACATGCCTTCGATATGTGTCTAACGAACGAATGAGTAATGAAAGTCTGAGAGAACGGTTTGATATCCCATCAAGGAACGCTGCATTGGCATCTAGAATAATAAAGGATACAGTAGAAAAGGGGCTCATTAAAGCGGATGATCCTGGTAGTAAGTCAAAGAAGTTTAAAAGCTATGTACCCTTTTGGGCTTAGTTTTATTTGATAAGAAGGTGACAGAGAACTGCATATTGGATATAACATGCTGATTATCAGAATGATATTTATTTGATGCTTATTTGACATATGCAAAAAATTCTAATGAGTTCACCGATTCTTGTCATCTGAAGTGGGTTGATTCCTGTGAATTTTCAGTCAAAAGCGCACCTCCATATGCATTAAACCTCTACCAAGACTACAAAATGTGTCTGTTTTCACACCACAAAGTGGTGCCTAGAAGAAGAGTAGCCTATTGACTATTAGTGCTTTATGATCTTTTATGACAGATATTTGGAATGGCGCTTATCGATTCAAAAAGCGATTGACAGCCTCCGTCCTGTTAGATACGTGCAGCTTGCGGTAGATCTTATGGAGGGTTTGCTTCACGGTGCCCACGGTGATATTCAGCTCTTGAGCGATCTCTTTATAGATCAAGCCCTTTGACAGTAGCTCGAGGACTTCATACTGTCGGGGGCTTATAGGGAGGTCTGTATTATTCTGCTTTTTGTCACGCATGAGCCCCAGCATAGAGCGGGCGATAGATGGGCTCATAGGCGCTCCACCTTCATGAAGTTCTCTGAGCGAGTGAAGGACCGAGTCTATGGATTCAGACTTTAAGATGTAGCCGTTCGCGCCTAGGATGAGGGATTCGAGCACTTTGTCATCATCTTCGAAGACGGTGAACATGCAAAACTGTGCTTTCATCTGAGGCTTCACGGCGCGTAAGACGTCGATCCCTGATAGGCGAGGTAGCCCTATATCGAGCAATATGATGTCCAGTTCACTGTGCTGCGGGATGAATTTAATCGCGTCCTCGGCATTGTTATAGGTATATTGGCACGACATATCAGGCGTATCATTGATAGCGGAAGCGACCACCTCCCTGATGGTCTCATCATCGTCCAAGTATGCGATGTTAATCATATTAGGGTGCCAGCAATATTTACATCGAGCTGTGTGGTATAGTGTCCAGCTCGATTGGTGAAATTGATTTCGCCACCTATTTCTTCAGCTCGTTTTTTCATGTTATGCATTCCATTCCCTTGCATGTGATGGGCACCCTCAGGTTCGAAAGGGTTACCAACCTCTACGATGCTTAACTGGAGTGTCTTATTATGGATACTTGTCTTCATTTTGATGGTACTTATTTTTCCGTGCTTCACCGCATTATGAAGGACCTCTTTAACGATGAGGTAGATATCACGGCGCAAGTGACCGTCGAGTTGCTGCTGTAGGGCAGGGTGGTCGAAGCCTTCGAAGGCCACTTCTATGTCGTGGTCAGCAAGGTATTGCTTAGCATAGTGTCGAAGATGTAGGAATAACTCGTCGAGTTGATCGAAGCGCGAATTCATCGTCCATACGATCTCCGACATATTGAGGACGAGTTCTTTAGATTTAACATTGATGAGCTCGAGGTGATCGAGATGCTTGCCATTCGTCGATTTAAGCGCTGCTTCGCTGAGGTAGCGAATGCCCGTCAGTCCAGAGCCCAGATCATCATGCAGCTCGGTAGCGATGCGCTGTCGCTCGCGTTCTAGCGCTCTATGTTTTTCGAGTAGCATGGTCTGCTCATTCAGACGCAAGTCCTGATTCTCTAACCGCTGACGGTGCAGCTTGCGCTGGTACAGCATGATAAAGATCACGAGTAAAAAGCAAAGTAACAACGGTGCCGCGAACGACGTCAGTGCGATTCGGTTGATGATTTCCCAGTCAGCATCGGACATAGTGCAATATAAAGATAAGCGAGTGATAGGACAATGTTACCCAAGGCGATATACTTACTGTAGAGTTGCCTCACCTCAGATGGGAGATCTACCCAAGATTCATAATAGTATAGCAGCGGGAATAGCGTAGCGTAAAGTGTCATGACACCGATGGCGAGAATAAACCTAGGCTGATGACGCAGCGGTGTGCTATCTCGAGATTCTAACAGGCTGAAGAGATGATATATGGTGGTTAGTGTGATCAAGGCCATCCCTAGCCTGCTTGATGTGATGTTAAAAGCGCTATACGTTGAAGTCATCTGGACATATGTAGAGACAAAAAGCCATAGGAGATACAGCACGAGGGATAACTGTCTTAACCGATCAGGACTTCTTGGCCGCAGTACATAGAAGTAGTACGACACGCATAGGATGAAAAACCAGTTATATATGACAACATTGGACTCAAATGCATAGCTGAAGTATTTTTGCACTACGAGTTCCACAAGTACCGCTAGGGTCAGAAATACGCTATAATAAGGTAACATGGCTCCTCTTCGTTTTATGCGAACATAAAGGGAGAGGAGCCATGCGAGGGTGAGTATCAACTGATAGGCCTCTGGTTCATTTTTCACTTATATGCAGTATTTTTTTAGGTTGAATAGTAGAGATACCTTGCTACCAATGTTTAAAATAATTTTCTGGCCATGCTAGCTCACAGTTTGGAGGACATAACTCACCAAAGTTAACCGTAGTGATTATGGTCCCGCTACTATCGTGGAGTTCGGCAGGGATGATAGTACCGTCATGCACGAATCGATATATGAGTGTGTGTTTCCCAATGAGGCTCTCAGATGTTATTTGTATGGTATTAGATGAACTGTCCCCCGACTCTCGTCTATTAAACAAGTCATTGAGCTCAGAAAGGTAGTTATGTGCAGATTCCCTGTCATACATGCCAAAGAAGGCCATGAGCTGTATTTCTCCATCTTCATAAGGCTTATCGCCACTATCGTTGGTGTAATTTCTAAGCCTCCTAATGATGTCAGCTAGCTCTGACCAATCCAGTCGAACTGCTCTAGTCATTTCCGATCTATTAGCCTTGGAGTGGATGCTGTAATAGTAGTTGTTGACGATTTTTCTGGCTGTCTTTGGGGCTATGCTGCCCATGTTGGATACGCCTTTATGCTGTGTCATGATAAAAGGAGTTTAGGTGAGGATAATGTGAATACATGAAATGTAATATTCGAATTGTCTAAATTAATCTGTGAAAAAGTCCAATATGGTGGATGGTACTATGCATCATTTGGTGTTGTTGGCGCGCTCGCCGATGTGCCACGTGAAGTGATGCGGTCATAGACCGACTTGATCCACTCCTTTGCGAAGACGGCCCCTATGACACACCAGCCCCATAGGATGAAGTAGTCTTTAGTTGTTGCAAAGTCCAGGGTCCTGCTATCAAAGATCTCCAGCGCCAAGAAGGACAAACTGGAGGCCACGATGCCAAAGATGACATTCGAAGCCAAAGGGGGCTTCTGAGCAGTATCCTCCATTTTGGAGAGTGTTTTTTGTAGGCTGGATGAGGTTGCTCTAATTTCCTCCTGATGTTTTGACAGCTTATCATTTGATTCGGCTTTAGACTCCAGTTTTACTATTTGTTCGGATGCTAGTTTGGCCAGTCTTTCTGCTTTTCCCTTTGCTTCAGTTATCAGATCTGGCATATCATTCCACCACCTGCGAACCAAGCCGCCTAGTACGCCTGCGACGAGAATAATGCTAATAATAACGGGGATCAGCGGCTTCTGTAGATCTCGCTTGTTTTTTTCAGCTATGTGCGGGAAGAGTTCTTTGTTCTTGTCTCTCTTCACTGAATCTACCAAATCAGGCAAGTATGCATAGCCGTTTTTGATAATACGAGCTGCTCCACCTTTAGTTATCAGCGTGTCATTTCCAAGGATAGTCAAGTGCGCAAGTACAGTGTCCACAGAGACTTGATGGAGATATTTATCTCTGAATTCTTTTAGCACGATTTTACCCGTGTCGAGATGTGTCTTTTCTGCTGCAGACGCTTCTGTATTGTACTGGAATTTACACCCAGTGCTGCACAAACTGAGTGCGACGAATAGGACTAGTGTGATGAAAGACGGCTTCATTATAGTTGTGGTCAGCTTATTCGTGATAGTGGAATTCATTCATGCTGGTTGTGTGACATGCGCGTTGGCTCGAAATATCCAATACGATGTTTTTCAAAGTAGATGCAGCTCCCTGTGTATGTCAAGGTCGTGTATTGTGTGTGTGGAGGCGCATGTAATCTTTTTTATGGCTTAATATAAAATACTTGATGCAAAATTGTCTATTGTGCAGCATTTTTGCTATATAACTTTTGTTAGGGGTGGGCTATCGCATTGCGGCAACGGGTATATCATGAATATCGATGTTGGCCTCATCACTTGGTATGACATGCAAGCGCATGCGCCACCCAGACTTATTAATGAAGTCATCCGACACAAGCCGCACTGTGAGGTAGCCATTATATCCAGATGTCAAGCGTGTTGGCTCGTTATGCAGACCACAAAGGGTAAGCGAAGATTCGCTTGTGTTCGACAGTCTTGTCTCGGCGTATATCCCTTCGATGATGAGTTGATCCATGCAGTGCGCACCAGATCGTTCGAGATCTAGATCGATGATCTCAGCCACGATGCGATGATTTGGAGGTGCTATAAAGGTGGTCGAATTCAAGCCAGATTCACTGGCACTGTAGTCCCCTTGAGCTCCTCCTACATCAAAGTAGGCGTAATTCTTGTCTGGGGCGAGATAAACTTCTATAGCACCATCACTTGGATGTTGGACAGCGAGCTGCTGGGCACTGATGTCGGATAGGGCGAGTGGTAGCACGGCGAGCATGATGAAAATAACTGAGCATTTCATAATTAATTATTTTATAGACTGGGTATTACGTGACTATTTATATGGCAAAGTTATGCTCAGCTATCACCAGCGGCAGGTTAACCTTTGTTATTAGGCTGCCTTCTCAAGCTTAATCCAGTGCACATCTGCAAGAGGACTTCAGGCCGCTAGAGGTGTTCGTCGTCCAATGATCCTAGCTTAGTAGGTGGGGAGAAATATGATGGAAAGACGCCAATGCCATAAGGGGCATAGGGCGGAAGCGCTACGCAATCCGAATAGATTTCATTCGGTATGTACAGACTGTATGATATCGAATACAGGGCCAGGGCAGATAGACTTATGCCATGGCTTACCTTCATGACAGATACACATCATGCTCATGCACGAGTATATGCTAAGACGACTCGCTGCAGTGGCATGACTCACGAATACAACTTAGGATCCTCAACAGAACGTGAACATGTTAAAAACGATATGTACTGCTGTAACCTACTGCCGCTTAATGCTCATTCTCACATCCTGATTAGGACGATTTTGCACATTGCGAGGTAGGTTAGCGATCTTGTCGATCACTTCTAGCCCTTCGACGACCTGACCAAAGACCGTATAGTCATCATCTAAGAACGGTGTTCCAGCACCAGATTCGAGGTAGACAGCGCGCTCGGCCTCCGTATAGGTCTTGCCTCTATTGCGTCCGAGCTGTTGATCTATATTGCCAGCATTGATGGGTTGGCCATCTACGATATAGAACTGAGATCCTGAGGAGGCCTTCTCGGGATTGACTTGATCAGGAGACCGGGCAGCAGCGAGGGCGCCTTTTATATGCAGGCCGCCGATCATCTCCGCATCGATGGTATAGCCAGGTCCGCCCATGCCGAGTTGGCGATTAGGGGCGGCATCACGTGAGTCTGGGTCACCGCCTTGGATCATGAAGTTAGGCATGACACGATGAAAAAGCAGATCTTCATAGAAGCCTTCATCGACGAGCTTCAGGAAGTTTTCCTTGTGCTTAGGCGTATCATCGCGCAGCTCCGCGACCATATCACCATACTCGGTGGAGATCACTACGCGTGTGGGTTGTACAGTACAGCTGGCGAGGATACATAAGCTGAGCAGAGCGACTAAGAGGCTATTCTTCTTCATCATGATCGTATATTTTTTCGTGAAAATAAGCGATCACACCTCTTTTTAGTAAATCTTCTTGCTGTGCGAGCTGAGATTCATCCACCATGCGCGTCAGCTTATAGTGCGGCCAGCCATCTGCATCGAACGCCTCGAAGGCATAATAGTCCATCATCGACAGAGCGGCGCACGTGCCGACGTGGATGACATCCTGCTTCTCTTCTTTGGTCAGCTCATCCGACCAGCGACCTATCTCTTGCAGACCGAGCAGGAAGAGTATGGACTTCATGTCGGGCAGATCAGTGCGTCCGAATCGGTCCTTGCACTGGTGCTGCACTCGCAGCCACTCAAAGTCGATTTGCCAGTCCGCTAAGGACGCTGCATCGGTCACTTGCATGGGTCAGGGTTTGACAAGATCGAAGGTATAGTCTACCGTCTCCACGATCTGATAACCGGTCTTTGGCTCGACATTCAGCAGGAGTATCTCGAGCTGGATGACTTCGCTACTGTCTTTTTCTGAGCTATCGAAGGTAAAGTCGATTTCGGCTTCTTCACCAGGTGCCATCGCATGCATGGGATAGTCCACTTCGGTGCAGTCGCATACAGAGATGAATTCGATGGTCACCTCTTCGTCACTGACATTCTTGAATGAAAAGGTGCCTGTTCGCTTTTCGCCTTTGACGACCTTGCCGAGGTCTTGATGTGGCTCATCAAAGGCGAGTAGAGAGCCAAATGACGCTGGCACTTTGGCCTCTTGGGCTTGTAGCATGGTGGCGATACCGACCATGACGAGTAGTGTGATGTATCTCATAAGTCCATTTCATGAAATGATGAAAATGCCTCTCAAAGTTACGCCAACCCATTGTTAAGAGAAGTTAAGAACAGGCAGCTAATGTGTTAAACACGGTGCGGCGAATCCCCCGCCCGTCTCGACCACAGTATGGCGATGCCTGCACAGCCCACTGCGAAGAGCAGAATGGAGATCAGCTCTGCCTGTGTCCACTCTGTGCTGCCGATCATGATCTTATCATTCACACGGATGCTTTCGACGAGATAGCGCTGCACAGATGCGAAGAGCAGGTAGATGAAAAACAGCATACCAGCGATCTTCAGCCGTGTACGCAGCGCCCATAAGATGAGGAAGATGACGATATTAGCAGCCGTCTCATAGATAGGGGTGGGGAAGACGGACTTCGCCAGCTTATTGCAGTAGATGGGGCGCCCTCCCTCGGCATTGACATAGCCCGAGCAGTCCGCGATGGCTTCTAGGCTATTGCCGGTGTCGGGGTTGACATATTGTAGCACGGTATTAGGATAGTCATAAGCCCAGACCCAGTCTGGTAGGAACCACCAGGCAGGGGGTGGTGCCATATTGACGATGCCCCAGTCTCCATCTCCTGAGAAGTGACATCCCATACGTCCTATGGCATAGCCGATGACGATAGCGGGTGCAGCCGCATCCATGATGTGGATGGGCTTCATGCCGATGCGCTTCACATAGAAGTAGACCGCGGTGAAGGCCACGATGAGTCCGCCATAGATGGTCAGCCCTGATCCAGAGAGGAGGGTGTCTATGGGGTGCGCTAAAAACGACTGGAAGGCGTCTACACTCTCGAAGATGACGAATAGTCGTGCGCCTAAGATGCCGAAGAGGGCCGCCATCATCGTGATGTCGCCGACCCGCTCCTCTGGCATGACCATCCGCTTAGAGGCCGTGACGCCAGACTGCTCCTGTTGGCGCTTATACCATGTATAGGCAAGTGCTAGGAGGAGTAAGACGATACCTACTGACATGTTGCCCTTAGCAGACAGGAGGACGCCAGCAGGGTCAGCTTTCATTTCATCAAAGTGGCTCAGTACATAGGGCAGTTTGAAGCCCAGCACAAAGGCGAAAAAAGCATTCGACAGCCACTCCATCCATCCAGATGACTGGCCTTGGTTGACTTCTATCCCGTGGAGCAGACCCTCCTTAGTCTTGCGTCGCAGTTCTAGCTTCAGCACATAGGCACTCCCCAAAAAGGCGAACACCAGCAACAGACCAAAGGTCTTGACGATGGATAATCCGCCGTCCACAGGAGTGCCGAGCAGATCGGCGATGATGTAGGATAGGTCGGGATACATACAGCGAGGGTCTAAAAAAATACCCGCAATGGTCGCGCGCTGCAGCCATTGCGGGTAAAAAAGTTATTTGCTATAAAATGCGCCTCTGTTACAGCGACTTGAACCAGTCTTGGAAGTACTCGCCTACGACAGGAACCAGCTTTTCTTCACCAGAGAAAGAGTTAATCAGGCTGATCACCCAAAGTACTAACGCACCAAGAGAGACGACTAAGGACAAGATACTTCCTACGCCAGGAATGAATACGAAGAGGTTAGATGCAAGTCCGATGATCATAAGTCCGAGCATCTGTCTGATATAAAAGGATGACAACTCTTCTTTATTATCTCCTGAGTTCGTCACAAGTGCTACGATCCATCCGATTAATGTGATGTGCGCAACTATGCCTTTGGTTTTAGCATCCATGGTAATAAAGGTTTTAAAAAAGGTTTACGTTAAGTTTTGAACAGCAAATATAGAGATAAACTA
>JAOXNJ010147506.1:0-10959 GCA_028566655.1 Metis holothuriae
GAAGAACATTCTCGAGGGCATCAGATTCCTCTGGGCATGGATAAAAGAGCAAATAAAGTCAGCTGGCTAATGCTTCATACAAAATTAAGCTCCAAATATGTCTCCTTACCACTTTTTGTCTCACCTTGAAACATAAAAAAGAATATATGTAGTCAATTGTACAATGATTATGTGATTAAAGATAGATTTCACAATAAATAAAGCATTAATGGCTCTTTATCAATGTACATAAGTGCTATGTATGCATATTTTCTTTCATGTGAGATGACTACAAGCCTTCAACCTTTATGGCTGTTAAAAAGTGATGCAAAAAAGAAGGAAATTTGTATAGAGTCCCAGGTAGGTAAAGTTATTGATGGCGGGGCGGTTCCGAAAGTGAACCGGAGTTGAACTCGAGTCGAGTGTCGGCTCCTGGCCAGGGTCGACATCAACCCTAGCCTTGCAGCTTGCGCGAAGCACAACAAAGCTGTGTGCGGAGCGAGCAGCAGAGGGCAGAGCATCGCGTGGCCCCAGGGACGCTCAGCAACATGGAGTCGGAGGCGAACGTGTCGGGTATCAATCACTTCTGCTGTGCATCCGAGCTCAATTGAAGGGTTGATTTATGCGTATAATAGGTGGACCGAATCCGCCGGTGCCGCGGACGCCGTTGAACCCGGGCACGCTGGAGGAGCTGCACAAGAGCTGCCAGGGCCTGGCGCCGATGTTCTTCGAGGGCGCCAAGTTGCTGGTCAACAAGGGGCTGAACAACCACTTCCAGGTGTCGCACACGCTGACGCTGAGCAACGCGGCGCCCTCGGGCTACCGCTTCGGCGCCACCTACGTCGGCAAGAACATGGTCAGCCCCAGCGAGGCCTACCCCCTGCTGCTCGGCGACATCGACCCCTCCGGCAACCTCAACGCCAATCTCGTGCACCTCGTGGCCGACTGCGTCAGGGTCAAGATGATGGCGCAGATCCACCAGTCCAAGTGGCAGTCCACGCAGCTCACCGCAGACTACAGAGGAGAACTTTACACCGTATTCGAACGCAATCATCTTCGATTTTGAGTCTATCAAATGACCTTTTTCGATGTTTCAAATCCTTACTATTTATCAGTTTTGACTAAAACCATTGTCCTGGCTTGTTTGGATGGCAGGCCTCGTTGACGCTGGGCAACCCCGATCTCATCCACGGCACCGGCGTCGGCGTGCTGCAGTACTTGCGTGCCATCACGGCCAGGTAAATGTGAGCAATCTGATATTTCTGAACCTGAGTCCTAATATTAGCTGCTTGGCAATGACCAGACTCTCTTTGGGTGCCGAGATGGCGTATCAGTCGAGTCCGCAGTTGCCAGGCGGTCACGTGGGCGTGGTAAGCGTCGTCGGTCGTTACGCAGTGCCGGAGGACTTTACACTTGCTGCTACCTTGGGAAATTCGGGTCAACTTCATGCAACTTTTTATCAGAAGTGTTCCAGCAATCTTCAAATAGGCGTCGAGCTAGAGAGCAACTTGAAGGTACGCGAGTCGACGGCTTCGTTGGCCTACGAGGTAGAATTGGACAAGGGCAACTTTGTGTTGAAAGGTTCTCTCGATACCAACATGACGATTAAATCAGTTATGGAGAAGAAACTAACGCCCTTGCCATTCACCCTGGCCCTCTGCAGTTTGCTTAACCATCGCAAGGGACAGCTGCAGCTAGGATGCGGCCTCATCATTGGCTGAGTGATTTCTGACAAGATTGACTGAAGACTCAATAATGGTGTGTAAGTTCAGTGATCCTAAGTGGACCGAGTGTGAGACGGCCAATCAGTCGAATATGAGCATTAATTGACATTGAAGCACCGGACAGCGAGTGATCTACCAAGAGTTCGATTGAAAGCGTGATTAACAGACATGATTTCTGCATCTGTGCCGCTTTCAGTCTGTTGGTCGTCAACATTGTTTAAGTGCAGTATGAAGGCTTCAATTTACTCACTTATTTCAATTTCTTTCTTTTCTACCATAGCCAGTTGGGCATTGAAAGGGGAACTAGACTGTTTGGTCGCCTGGTGCAGCCAGTACTTTGACCCCCCTCCCCGGATGACTTTTTGATTCATTAGACCGTCTCCAGTCACAATGAGCTTCCTCAACCCCCTCAGTTTGTAAGTAACAATCAAGAGGTTCATTTAAAATTGTCAAGTAGTTAAGTTCCTTCTAATTATAATAATACTTCTCACTACAGTGGAAGCAGGTCGTCCAAAACATTCAAGCCCAAAAAGCATATTCCTGATGGATATCATCAACATGATCTAATGAAACATGCAGCAGCTACGCTTGGATCCGGTACAAATGAAACCACTTAACAGACACTTAACAGACTATAAGCATACTCGTATCGCAATCTTTAAAACGGATTAATAATGCATCTATTTTAAGGCAACCTTCGTTTGGCGGTAATGCTGCCCGACGGCGAAGACTTGAACGAGTGGGTCGCCTTTAATACATCAGACTTCTTCAATCAGATTAACATGCTTTACGGTACCATTACGGAGTTCTGCACAGAGGAGAGATGCCCTATCATGTCTGCAGGTAACATCACTCCCAAGTCAGAATTTCGACCAAAAATCTTACGTTGAACATTTTTTCAGGTCCAAAGTATGAATATCATTGGGCGGACGGCCAGACTGTGAAGAAGCCAATTAAGTGCTCTGCTCCTAAATACATTGACTTTTTGATGACTTGGGTTCAAGATCAACTGGATGACGAGGCCCTTTTTCCCATCAAAATAGGTATTTTATTGACTTTATTTATCTTTTGCGGGAGAAATAGGTCTGATAATCAACCATATTTCCTTGACCAAATGAGACCTAAAAAACCTCTCACGGTTTTGAATAACTTTTTAACGTACAGGTATGCCCTTTCCGAAGCACTTTCTTCAGATTGCTAAGACAATTTTGAAAAGGCTCTTTCGCGTCTACGCACACATCTATCATCAGCATTTCAGGTCTGACAGCTATTTAATTATTTGCTAATAAGTTGTTAAATTCTTAATGATTGGTCACTACGTTGAAATTTCAGGGAGGTGGTGTCGTTGGGCGAGGAGGCTCATCTCAACACTTCGTTCAAGCACTTTATCTTCTTTATTCAGGTAAATAATGTCCCTCGGATATAATAAGTTTCTTGAACCTTAAATGCTAAATATTTGATGTAAATCCTTAGGAGTTCGATTTGATCGAGAAGAAGGAATTGGCACCTCTTCAAGAACTTATTGACCGTTTGACTATGAGCGGTACTCCCGAATCGTCCATGGCTACTAACGCCGGAAGTGACGAGCCACCTTCGGCCAACAACAAATTCGCCACCATCGTCGACTGAAATGGAGATTTGTGTGCCAAACGCCAAGCCATTGTCAAGAAGCATTCATCAAGAAATTATCATACCTATACCTTAAGAACTCGATCACAAAAATTGTACAGTAAAAAATAAAGGAACTTTCGTTTTCCGTCATGTTAGTTCCTTGAGCTTATTTGTGTTAGAAGAGTAAGAGTATTATGCGAATAGTGCTATTGTGTGTAAAATAAGTTAGTTTTTTTCTGTGCATAGCGGCAGTCTTAGCTGCCTGACTTTTCGAGACACAATGACTGACGGAAAGCGATGTAAAGCCCTTCCTTTGATCAACTGCTGATAAAAGTCGCCTCTGCGTATATTTTCAAATTCTAACAGTGAAACCTTGTCAATACCCCTTATGCAAAGTGTAATTTCGCCTTTCCGTTAACATTCGACATAGATCGATGTAAAACCTATGGAGTTGATGTGACAACATATCTCGTGAGTGATGCTTTTTCTTGATGACTGCTCCTCAAACGAGAAAACTAAGGATTAATTAAATTCAGAGTTGATTGTGTCATGATGGACAGAACAACTTGAATTTCATTCACTACACAATGCCTACAAAAAGGAGGTCGGTATTTCTTTTCTGCGGGGGGACGTTAGCAAAATAATCAATAGATTTTCATTACGCACTCCAAGCAGAGTTCAGCTCAGGCATTAGAAAGCCCTAGCTACCATCAAGTCAACCATGGTATTGTACACATGTCCTGAAAGCAGGCCTTTCCTCACTCAATCGTTGCTGCAAGTCAGCTCAAACATTTAATAAAACCTGGAAGAACGAAGGACATTTTGCCAATTTATGACTTAATTCGTTTTGGTGCAAGGCATTAGGATGAGCAAAGTGTCTGGTGGCAGCAGCGTTTCCTCCTCTCCTCAGGGCATGAGTCGCTTGGAGCGCTTCTTCTGTTCCTCGCTGTGCATGTGCCTGGCCGTGGCCGTGTTGAGTGCGTCGGCATTGGCGTATTTGACGGTCATCATCTACTTGCCGGCGCACCGCGAGTTGTCGGCGACCTTCCTGGAGCAGAGCGTGATGTGCACGACGCTGGACACGCGTCGCGTGACCCACGGCGCCGAGATCTGCACCTGGAACAGCTGCAGCGAGTGGTGTCTCAGCTCCAAGGGCGGCACCAGCGGCCACTGCACCCAGCTCACCGTCTCCGTCAGGGCCAATGGCACGGATCTCGTGCTGCAGGGTTGCAGGGAGGTGAAGAAGCGACTTTGTCCCTCGCTCGACTTGGACAGAGTGCAGAGACTGAATTGCAAGGAGGACGAGCAGTGTGAGCATCTCAGTCAGATGTTCCGGTGCAATGATGGCCTCTGTTACAACATCTCCTCCGTCTACTCCTGCACCGACCTGGAGACCAACAACGAGCACGACCTCTGGCTGGACTGCAGCATTAAGCGCAATTGCGTGAACCTGACTGGCCTCTACGAGTGCATCCGGGGCCAGTGTCACCGCGTGGTGCAGTGGCATTGCGAGAGGAGATGTCAGGATCTGCCGCTTGGGGGCGCTCACGTGGTGCTTTTTGCCGGCGACCAAATTCTCTTCGCCCAATGCGATCTGGCCCTTGACAAGAGGACCGAGGAGCTGGTGTGGACTGCTGACGAGCGGCAGGTGCTGATGGCCTCCTGCACCGCCTTGCTTCACCAAGACTTCGGTGTGGATGCGCAGGACTGCATCAACGGCACCAGCATCCCCGTCGACACCATCATGAGTGCCGCCACCAACATGGACTTGGCCATGAAGGAGTCTGAGCGGCGAATGTCTTCCAACGTGGTGTCCAGCAGGTCGTACGCGTCGGCGTTGACCAACTTCACGGCCCTGCGACGTGTCTTCCAGGCGTCGGGATTGCAGCACAGATTGAAGCAGCCCTGGCACCTGCCCTTTGAGCCCGAAGTCATGATTTTTCCCAGAACCAGGTTGCTCATAAACCACGAGGGGTGCGTCAACACGCTGGTGCAGGAGTGCAAGGCCTTCTACGAGAAGTACAGTCAGGACGGAAGGAATGACAGCTCGCCCGCCAGATTTCCTTGCTACTACATGCCTCACAACTCGGAGTTCGTTGTCAGCAGACTCGATTTGAAGCGAACCCGATCGATTTTCTTGCTGGCATTCGTCGTGCCGGCAAGCCTTTTCTTCGTGTCCTGTGGCTGCCTCTTCGCATGCTCCAGACTCATGAGGGTCGACGAGCACGGACACATGTACGTTGGCTGCGGGAACGGCGACGACCGCCACAGCAGGAACGTCGACAACGTCGTCATGGACGACCTCAGGGCGCTCGAGATCAACGTGCAGCAAGCAGATCTTTGATTTACAAAACAAACTTTTGTCCAAAAAAAACCAACACTTTTAAGCACAATTATGCACAACTGAACTCGCTGTACGAAAAAGGCAGTTTGCAATAAGTAATGCTTATTGTCAGTTAATTGATCTGCAATACCAGACAGCAGAATATCAATCAAAAGTGTTTGATTTTTGACAATATCTTATTTTTACCGACATTAAGCATGTAGCTTTTGCTTCGATTTCGTAAAGAATTTACTCAGTTTTACCTATAATCCTAATATATATTGCATAAAACACTCGTATACTAGTATGTAGTTTAAGAAAGAAAAAGGGAATAGACTATATTTGTTCAACTCGTGGAGAATCAATAAATTACGTAGGTATAATTTGCTCCAAGCCAACGCTGAGAGCAACAACGATAATCGAGGTCAATTAAAACAGAGATAATTGAGATAGCAACTGACCTGACACTAGATTTCATAAGTGAATAAAAAACATAAGGGACAACAGACAAAGACAGTTGATGCAGAGACGAAAGTTGGGCCCAATAAAGACGATGTGAACAAGTGTGCTTCATCATCTTTCTTAGCGAGTTTCCTCAATCACGAAGGCGTTTAGAGACTCAACTGCCACTTAGCAATCATTAATCTTCAATGTATGTAGTATGTGACTAAATAGGAATGTAGTAAATCCTAATCTGCGCAATGCCTTTACACGTGACCGAAGCCCTTTGCATAAACGAATCAAAGTATCCTTACAAAACACACACAAAAATTGTTCTTTTCTGTTCCAGAAGCAAAGGTACGACGACGTATGCTTTATTTATAATGTTTTTGTATCAATAAAGGGTTGTTAAGGGCTCTCGAAACTGCGCCACAATTGGAGCTGTCTTCTTGAAAACTTGTCGATTTTGAAGGTCATTCCAGCCAAGTAGTCATTGTTGCAGCTTGCATAAGTGCAAGTGTTTCATAAGGACTTAAAAGCCATCTTTTGTTTACCATTAATTCTTGTAGGGGTCACACAGTGTTCAGGATTCAAATCTTATCTTTGAGGGAAAACCCGTCTTTATGGACTTACATGAAAATGTTATCAAACTTATAAAAACGTTGCTGTGCCTTAACTCATAAATGAACATAGAGAATCTTTAGTTGACTTCAGTTCTTTTCTGTAAAATTAGATTTCTAGTGTAAGAAATACAAATGATAAGACCTCGGCCAAAAGTGAAAACTTAAAAAATTAATTTTGAACTTTTTTTGGCCATTTTGGAGAAAAAAGTATTTTGCCACTTTTAGCAAAATTTCAATTATTTTGGCATTTTTAGGAGAAAAATTGATTCAGGGGAAATCAATTTTTTGCGTCATTCAAGGAAAATAGAAAAATATGAGCATTTTTCATCAAAAAATTTCAAAAATTTCCAATTTTCTTCTCAGAACTTTCTACAATTTGGCATTCCTTTGTGTCTAATTATCCTGCTAAATTTTATTGGGAGCACTCTCTCTCAAGAACCAGATTTGGCAAGTAGTGATGGAATGAAAGAAACTTTTTTCTAAATTTTTAAAAAATGAATTTTTATCAATTTTTTTGCCAAACTTTGGAGGTCAAAATTATTTTGCCCTAAATGTTTAATAAAAAAATGGAAAGAAAAATTTAAAAATAATAAAAATAATATTGGCAAAAAAAAATAAAAAAAAATTATTTAGCCAAAAATTTTCACTTATTTTTCCGAGGTCTACCAATGATTCATAGTCATGTCTAGAAATGTCATCACAGCAAGTCACAGATAGAAACCGATGATTATTTTGCCAACACTCAAAGTTTACCCAAAAGACTTTTACACAAGACAATCTTGAACATTAGGTAGATCTAGCTCTACTTATATAAAATCGTTTGAGAGGCAGAGAAAGCGTCTTTTGTAACTGTACAGATCGAATGTGTTGCAAAAGTACTCAAACTTAGATCTGAACTCTTCATGATTTCTTTAGAAGTTCCTTTGAATCCTCTTAAACGCTCACTTGTCAAAATGCTTACAACATGGTTTCTTTGGAAGCACACTTGTTACAGGTAGTAGTACATACTTGCTTAGTAGTGCATTGGTGGCACGTGACTAGAGAGTTGGCCACACGTGACTTTGTCGTTATGTAAAGTCAATCTCTTTCGTAAGTACACTAAAGGCCTTTCAGTGACTGTGCAGGCCTCAGAATTCAGGGGTGGCACAAATTCAATTTGCTGAAGCTCAATCTCAGAACTGTGTCAACCCTGACCCAAGTTCTGTTGACTTCTTTGCAGTGCTATAATTCCCATTTTTGAAGGACCTAAGAGTGAGTATTTGCATGTAGTTTTAGCTAGTTTTGTAAGATGCGCGCACATTCTCCTGTAGGGAAAGGAAGTTGTGTGGCTTGTGTAAGTGTGCCTGCAGCTGCTGCTATGTAATGCATGCAGCTGTTCAGCTGACGCCTGATGCAGGGCGTCTCAGTAGGCCTCGTTTGCTCGGGGAGGAAGGAGCTGTTCATGGAGACCGTGGCCAAGGAGAAGCTCGTCGGCCCCGTGCTCAAGGCCGACCACGCCAGGGAAGACACACAGCAAAGTGAACGCAACAAAATACGAAACAGACTCGGTAAAGAACCCCATACCAATACGTACTACCTATACGAGCACATACTCTCCATATAATGCCACTATTGCTATGTAACACTTACATATATGTACATATTTAGTTCTAATGTATTTCCTGAGCATTCATTGCAAAATTTTGCTAATTTTGTCTGAGATTCACTGTTCATGCATGCAGTCTGCAATGCACAGTTTATACTACAGTAGACATTGTATTTGAGCATAAGGGCATTGACATGCACTTTCGTAGGCAGGCAAACACTTCTGACTACACAGGGCCACAACATACGTAATGGATAATGATAATCTTGGACGGCAACAAAGGATTTTTTGTACATTTAGTGAGTCAGTGTTGAGAGAAGAGCGAACTCTGAACGTGGCCAAACAGCTGCACTTTTATCGAATTATTGAAGTACCTTCTTGACTGCGTACACAGACAAACAAGCTTGCAAAAAAACATGAAAAAGTGCACTTTTTCGCAAGGCCCTATGTAGCTTTTACTTAAGCCCCAGGCAATACGTACAGGTACTGCCTAACTACTTGGTTTTAGAAAACGTAGCATAGAAAATGTCGTGGGTTTGCTGCCGGTATGTACGTGAATTTGGTTTTGCACAATTCCAATTTTGCAGAGAGGGCCGAGTGTCTTTGGGAGCTGGGACGGCATCGCGAATCGCTCTTCCTCTTCGCCAAGTGTCTCGCAAGTTCCTCAAGTCCGTCGACAACAGCGAGTGCGTCGGCAAGTTCCGATGCGTGCACGAGATCGTTGACGCAGCTGGTTCGCCATCTCAGCGAATTCTGCGCACGTTCCCGTCGATCCACGGAGATTGCGGAGTGCTCGTCCGATGCATGGAGCTGCAGTAAGTGCGACGGGCTGCTCTGCGACCCCGTGGCCCTGCCCTGCGGCCACAACTACTGCAGGAAGTGTCTGAGTGAGGAGCCCCTGTTGGAAAACTGCAGGAAATGTGGCCTCAAATTCAGACATTATCTCGAGCAGGGCGGAATCCACGTCAACATTGTTGTCAACAAGCTGTGTCAGAAGTTCTGGCCCAACGAGTTGCAGGCCGTGGAGCTCAGGTGTGCCGGCAACAAGAGGTTTCAGCAGGGCGACCTCCAGCACGCCCTCGAGCTCTATAACAGAGCCAACGAAGCCAGTATAGCCTAAATCTTAAGCTTCAAACAAGAGATAAATTGGTATGGTTTGCTCAAATTCTCCTTAATTTCAGACCCTGGTGGCGACCACTTGGTGCTGAGCAACAGGTCGCACGCCTACCTGAAGCTGGGCTCCCCGTCGCTGGCCCTGGCGGACGCGGAGGCCGCGGTGGCGTTGCGCCCCGACTGGTGCAAGGCCTACTACCGCAAGGCCATGGCGCTGCAGCAGCTGCAGCAGCACCACGACGCATTCAGGGCGCTTTGTCAGTGCCTCAGGCTGCAGACATCCGACACGGCCTCGATACAACTGGCCATGGTCAAAAGTCTCAGGGCGTTGGTCAAGCACGTCAAGGGGGCCGAGGGGGACGAGTTGGAGACGCAGGGGCTGGAGGAGACGTTGCGGCACATGTTGGAGCGGACGCTGAGCACCATGGAGGAGGTGATCAAGAGCGATATGGCCCCCAGACCCCTCAGAGTTCGCGGAGTGCCTCCCCATCTGGTCGACGCATCCGATTTCGAGTGCATTCTCTGTCTCCGATTGCTGCTGGAGCCCGTGACGACGGGCTGCGGCCACACTTACTGTCGCACCTGCTTGGCGAGGTCACTGGATCACAGCTGCCAGTGTCCGATGTGCAAGGCCGACCTGTCCCTGCACCTGGCGGAGCGCAGGGAGGCCGTGGACGAGTTCGTGGCCGCCAGCATCGAGCGGCTGCTGGGCGCGGAGCTGGAGGAGCGCGTGAGGCAGCACGAGCGCGAGATGGAGGAGGTGGTGGCCGGCAAGAGCAGATTGGAGGACAACAACAAGGTCGAGGTGCCCGTGTTCGTCTGCACCGCCGCCTTCCCCGCCATCCCCTGTCCCCTGCACGTCTTCGAGCCCAGATACAGACTCATGATGAGGAGGTGCATGGAGTCCGGCCTCAGGGAATTCGCCATGTGCGCCCACCAACAAACCAACGACGACAGCGAACCACCGTGAGTCACTACTCAATTAATATAATTAATTGACCAATATTGACATTAGTTCATCGCTTCAGTCTTTTTGGCCAAGCACATTTTTTGCTTTATGCTCTTTTTTCACGGATTTGACCCTATTAACAAATGATTGCCAATCAGGCATTTTTATATGTCATTCATTAATTCATTTTTGCTCTTAGTGAGCCCTAGTCCAAAGACTGATAAAATTTCTTCTTAATTGTTGCCTGAATTTCGTCTAATTTAGCAGAAAAAGTGTGATTCCTATTGGAGACGATTCTCCTAACAATAAGTCCAAATGCTGCAGCTCATGTGAGCATTTAGAGCAAACCTTAAGCTGTCAGTGATAACCTTCTGGGTTATATCAATATTGCAACTTATGAAATGAAGCATAAAGTTGTGCTTACGTTCACTTTTGTAAGGGACAAGTTGAGCTAGCTGTCGTGGCTGCTTTCCCTTATGCAAGTGCCTCCTTTCGATTTGGGTGCTCCATCAGCAACACTTACGAGATTCGTGTGACGCAATCCAATACTATGGCATGACTGCTATGACTGCGCATAAGCAATGCACTTAATGTTCCTAAAAAAATCATTA
>JAOXNJ010147617.1:0-21132 GCA_028566655.1 Metis holothuriae
ATGACTCTCTTACTCTACTCCATCTCTATGGCTTTGTGATGTTTATGAGTTTTGCAGTTCGGGTTAGAATGTAGGAGTTGAGATCTAGCATCCTTATTCGACACTTTTCATGGAGGGCTACAGTAGCCCGAAAAATGTCATAAGGTATCATGTGCTCACCCCCTCCTATTCTCTCCCCCCACGATCTTCTCAGTGAGCGCTTCATGAGCCTTTCTTTCTTCATCTATGAGGAAGTTTCTTTCGGCATTACTGAGTCCCTCTTTTTTTTGCATATTCTCTGAAAAGAAGAGGTAATGCTACCTTCTCTCTCCTCTTTCTCCTCTTTTGTCCAGATTTATCCCACTTCTACGAAGCGGAGGGTGATGTCTTCTTCTGACTGAATTCGTGTGTAGAAGGCTTCTGATAGCTCTGACCTGAGGCGAAAGCGGTTATCCAGTCTGCAGATGAATTTCCCTCTGAGGAGGATACCACGAGAGTCTGACTCTATGTAGACCTTGGGCTCCAGGTTATCCTGGCGAATGCCAAAGGTTTTTTGGAAGGTGAGGCGGTTTTTATTCGCTTCTTCTTGGTCAGTATTGTTCTCTTCTATGACGCCTGTGAGGATCTCCCGGGCCTTCTGCAGATTGCTCTCCGGCGTAAGGAGAAAATCCAGCATGAGGTAGGTAAAGCGATAGAGCTTGCTGTAGTTGATAACGGGTTGCTCGAAGATGGCATTGTTGGGCAGGGTCATGATCCTGCCTGTGTCGCCTCGCATACCAGTTTGTCTCAGCTGCGTCAGGAGAGGGGTGATGTCGATGACTCGACCTCTGTGCTCGCCAACCTCTATGAGGTCACCGATCTTATAGCCATTTCCTGTGCCGATCACGAACCAGCCGATGAAGGAGGTCAGTATCCCTCTGAGGGCAAATGCCAGTGCAGTACCCAGAATAGCCAGCACTGGAAGCACATTTACAAATTGGGAAAAGGCTCCCACGATCACCGTGAGAAAGATAAGCCCAAGGAAGAGGGCATTACTGAGTCGTATGAGAGTCTCTCTCCTCTGGAATGGGAGGTTTTCTATTCGATTGATCCCACCGATGAGGAGCATCCTCAGGAGAATGAGCGAGAGAACAATACCTATGAAGATGAGAACTCGAACTGCCAGACTGATGGCTTGATCCGTGACGAGGGCCTCATACTTGGTGACCTGCTCCTGTGCGGTGATGAGCTGTTGCTCCAGAAACTGCAGAGAGGCTTCCTGCTCTGCCTGTGCCTCGGCGAGCTCTGTCTCGAGGAGTTCTCTAGCTGACTGGGTCTGACTGATCTGGCCCTGGAGGAAGCCCTCTGTAAGAGCGATTTCATCCAGGACTGATGGTTCCACGATAGAGGCCTTCCGATCCTGGAGGCTCTGGAGCTCCTGCTGAAGGTCAAACTCATTCTCTATGAGGTCTGAGATCTCCTCTCTCTGAGGGAAGACTCTGCTCTGGGCTGTCGTGATCTCCAGCTCGATCTCTCTGAGCTGACTCTCTGCAGAGCGAAGGTCTGAGAGAGCAGAGACCATGCCTGTTGAGCTGGTGCTGGTCTCAGCTGCACCCTCAGCAAAAGGAATGAGGCTCGTACTGCTCGCCTGAGACACAGGTGTCAGGAAGAGAACTAAGAGACAGGCCGAGAGGAGGGAAAAAGCTTTATTCATACCTCTGAGCGAGAACATCTCTGATGAGGTCTTCTATCGCGCCTTCTGTACTGGGACAGCCGTAGGGATGATGCCTGATGGGGAGCCCAAAGACCTCTCGCAGGCTGGCATGTCGTGCCGACTTTCCTCCCAAGCGGTCGAGAAGCTCGATGTCCCTGAGTCCACCTCCATCCTCGGAAGTCTGGCCGAGTGCGGCCAGGACCGTGGGGGAGAACTTCTCTGGGTGTGCCGTACCAAGGACCAGGGTGTAGGTGTCATCCTCTACCTCTCTCGCACCAAGAACACCGATGGCGGTATGGGGGTCGAGAAGTATTCTTGTCTCTTCATGCGTCATGCGTATGCTCTGGAGGATCTGCTCATCAGTGGCAGAGAGTCCTCTGTAGAGCTCTTGGGGCCACTCTCCCGCGAGAGAGGTCTGCTTCTCATGCTCCAGCTCAGAATAGAGCTCCCTGAGAGTTCCAGGATCCTGTATGGAGAGCGCGATGAGTCGCTCGAGATTGCTCGGAACCATGATGTCCATAGCAGGGGCGACAGTCTGCTCAGAGCTCTCTGGCTTCCGCAGGACCCCTTCTTGGAAAAAATCACTCAGGGTCCGATTCACATTCGTCGCAGCGACAAACTGACTGATAGGAACCCCGAGCTTTCGAGCGATCACACCAGCAAACATATTTCCAAAATTTCCTGATGGCACTACGACCCTCATAGACTCCCCGTCCTGGAGCTCTCCACGCTCTCTGGCGGAGAGATAGCTGGCCACGTAGTAGGCCACCTGAGGAAGGAGTCGACCGATATTGATACTGTTCGCGCTCGAGAGGGCCATATTGTGCTCTGACTTCAGAGCCTCTGAGAAAAACTCATTCTGAAAGACCGACTTGAGAGCCCTCTGTGCAGTGTCGAAGTCTTCGTTCACAGAGACAGAGATGAGATTTTCCCCCGGAAGGCGTAGCATCTGTGCCTCCTGGAGAGCCGAGACCCTGCCATGTGGATAGAGACAGATGACCTGTGTCTGAGGAACATGTGCATAGCCGGCCAGAGCTGCCCCGCCAGTGTCTCCACTGGTGGCGACGAGTATGCATTGCTGTTGGGCATTTTCTTGTCTCTGGCAGTAGTCACTCAGGAGCGGGAGCAGCTGCAGAGCATAGTCCTTGAAGGCTCCCGTAGGACCACGAGAGAGGTCGAGGATATGGGTTCTGCCCCAGAGATGGGTGTGTGGCACATGGCTCTGAGAGGTCCAGCCAGAGTGGTTATAGGCCTGGTCTGTGATGGATTCTAGATCACGAAGAGGGATCTCTGGGCCAAACAGGTGGAGTATACGAGCAACCAGTTGGCTATAGGAGAGGTCCGACCACTCCAAGATCTGGGAGAGCTGGAGCTCTGGGTACTCGTCTGGAACGAGGAGTCCTCCATCCGAAGCAAGACCCATCAGTACTGCCTGTGAGAAGGTGTAGGCTTCTGGTGACCCGCGAGTACTGCGATAGATCATGAAGGGAGGAGGCTATCTCCCTGACACTCTAGCGAAACTCGAGGCCAAAGGCAATTCCCAGAGGGGCTGCAGGCTGGTGAGTCATCCTGAGGAATTTTCCCAGGTCTTGTAGAGAGAGCCCCTTCTATGAGAACCTGAGAGACACTATCTCTTCTGCTATGAGTTCTACACTGATCCTTGTCGGCATGTCGGGAGTGGGAAAGAGCTATTGGTCAGAGGCTCTGGCTCGAGAGCATGACTACTATCGAGAAGACATCGATACCTTGATCGCTCGTGATCTAGGACTCTCTGACGTAGCAGAGGTGGGAGTCTGGTTGGGCATGCCACACAGCTCAGAGTATGAAGAGAAGGCCCAGCACTATCTCAGGCTGGAGCATGAACACACTCTCTCAGCTCTGAATCGTGCTCAGCAGAGAGAGGCTCAGACGGTGATAGACAGCACGGGGAGCATCGTCCACCTCGATCCTGCCCTCCTCCAGAGACTCAGAGAAGAGGCCTTCATCCTCCATCTGGACATCACGCCTCAGGAGCAAGACGGCATGCTAGAAGTCTACCTGGGATCACCAAAGCCTGTGATGTTCGCCGATCACTACAGGGCCCTAGAGGAGGAAGAGCCAGAAGAAGCCCTGGCCAGGAGCTATGGTGCACTTCTGAGCTGGAGGATGGAGCAGTACAGAGCTCTGGCCCATGAGAGCGCACTGGCCTACGATCCTTCGATCTGGGAGAGGATACAGAGCTTTTCCCAGGGAAAGAGCTGACGACTCTTCATAGAGGCTCTTTTGGACTCCCAAAAATCTTGTCAAGAGGCCCCAAGATCGCTATGATCTCTCCTGTGCCACGGTAGCTCAGCTGGTAAGAGCGCGGGATTCATAACCCCGAGGTCGGCGGTTCAAGTCCGCCTCGTGGCACCATGTTCGATGTGACCACTCGTAGGGTGGTTAGATCGAACATCATGAGTATGTCGGACTTGAACCTTGGTTCGAGAGGTGCGACTCCAGGACAGAAAGGAGCACCGCACCAGTGCATTGCGTTCAGTTTTTCAGAGGAAACTCGTCTGCTTGACTAAGCATTTCATTTATTTCTCGTAGTAATCGAGGATCAGGGATGATGTCAAGACCCCAAACTCTCTCCAGGTCATCAGCAAGGCGGGGGTGTATATGCCTACTGGGAACATGACCCTCAAGATGAGGACGAAATGGGAGGACTTCAGCTCCTCTTTGATTGTGAAGAGAGTTTCTCGAAAAACCAATGGCAGCTTGAAGATCATCCACAGCAAAAATTCTTTCTGCAGCGAGAGCCCTCTTCTGTAGCTCACCTTCAAGTTCTATTCCTCGCTCTTTCATGTCACCCATGATTCTCCTCGCATCATGCCCACTCGTTATAATACTAGATCCTCTTTGCCATGGGGACATTTCATTTTCTGGTATCGATGCTATTCTTTGGATATTAGTTTCCATTTTTGCGAGAGCTTCCGAGAGTGATGCAATCATATCTTCCCTTTTTACCTTTTCAAAATCAAGAATGATGTTATCTGGTACTTCTACGCCCTCTCTTTTTGCTTGATCGAATAATATATGAATTTGCAGAATAGTATCCCCGCTAGCTTCTGCAAGTTCCTGAAGTCCTTCCTTCAAGGTCTGGCCAGTGAGATGTCGATTCCTATTTCTGCTTGAAATATCTACTAATTCGTCAAGATCCCCGCTCTCTGCTTCTCCTCCCTTATTTCTAATCTGATCACTCGCTATTGCGATAAGCCTCTTGAGAGATTCAACCATGCAATACGCCTTTACCTCTTTGAATCCTTGTTCTAACTCCAAAGACACAACACCTTGTTTTCTAAGCGTTTGCAGATCGGAAGCAATAAGGGTGCGCGTAGTGCTATCCATTTCCCCTCTTTTTTCAGCTTTATCGAGGTCATCTTTAACTCTTTTTTGAATGCAGAGCATCTCAATCATGTGGATTCTATCATTTAGTTCGTCAGTAATTAGATCCCATTTTGCAGCGAGATTCAAAATATCTGTTCCGAAGAGGTTGGGTGTCCTTCTTTCTAACTCTGCCCTATCAAGTTGACAAGCAATCATCTTGCTTGCTTCGTCTTTGTTCTTTGGATGATACTCTTCCAAGAATCCTTTCATAAAGTAAAAAAATTTAAAGCCTGGCTCAAGACCTTGCCGTAAGGTCGCTAGGGTATTGCTTGTAATTTATTTTTACTTATTTGTCAATATTTGTTACATCCCAACCCTAGTTTTACACAAGTTTTTCTCAGAGAGCGCCATTTCTAACAGGGGATAGAACTATTAATATCCTTCCTCTATAATGCGAGAACTTCTTGAGTCATCCATGGAAAATCATCTGAAAAACAGACCAAAAAAATGATCTACCACGATGACCAAATCGTAAGACTGAGAGAAAGAGCTATCAGAAAAATACAGTCTGACTTCTTGCCAGATGACAGGATCTTCCAGATCCTTCTCATTGGATCCTCAGTCAAAAATGCTTTTGGCAAATACGATCCACAGGGATTTAGGGGAAGTCTCTTTTCAGACTTTGACTTCATTATCTTTGTTGAAGACTCCTACGAGATCCCCCAATGGCTCACCAGAGAGCTAGATGGTAGGCCATTTCCTGAAGATGATCTCAATTTGGCGTATAGACAGAAGGGGTATATTGATAATACGTATGATGGAGAGATCTTCTTTGTGAGAAGGTCATCCATGGAGAGTGCTCAGACTCGGAGACTGGGTGAGCGAGCTGGTATACCTCTGACCCCAGACTCCAAACACGTTCATCAAGTGGTCTATCCACTAGCGTGAAAGAGAGAGAGTTGGTATTCTGACATCTCTCTCGTAATACAGATGAAAACAATCGGCATTCTCGGAGGCATGGGACCAGAAGCATCTGCTGAGATGTACCGGCGAATCCTCAGGTATGCACAGTCGGAATACAACGCCATACAGGATGATGAGTACCCCAGGATCATTATCAACAGCATTGGTCTCACAGGATTTGATGAGACGGGCGTCACCGATGAGTTATCGGTCATAGAACAATTAGTAGACGGAGTCAGAACACTCGAGACAGCAGGAGCGGATGTGATCGTTATTCCGTGTAACACGGTTCACCTCTATAGAGATCAGATGCAGGAAGCGATCAATATCCCGATACTCAGTATTATCGATGTGACGCTTTCACATGCGATGAATCTTGGTCACTCCCAGGTAGGAGTTCTCTCCTCCTCGACTGTTCGTGAGACACGTCTCTACTCAGATGCTCTAGAGAAGGCAGGAATTACACCTTTGCTCGTGGATGAGGATCAGCAAAAAGAATTGGACGCCGTTATACTGAGTGTCATGTCTCACAACCAAGGATCACATGAGGCACATATCATATCGCAGATCGCTGACTCACTACAGGAGAGGGGAGCCCAAAGCATCATCCTTGGCTGTACAGAGCTTCCCCTTGCCACGACCAAGGAGACAATGAGCTTACCCGAGATAGACACCACAGCTATACTGGTCAGGGCAGTCACAGACTGTGCCTATCAAGACTTCTAAGGGCTCTTCCCCTACTGCTGATACTCTAGCTCACTACGAATCTTTATCCCTCTTTCGTGCTGAGGGGAGAGGGTGAGGAGCCTCTCGACCATCTCTCTGGCAGTGGACTGTTCACCTGCCTCTCTCAGGAGGTCTATGACCTGCACCATGAGCTCTGTGTCTCGAGGCCTCTTGTGGAGTGCTTCTCTGTAGTGCTGGAGCGCAGAGCTCAGATCTCCAAAGTAGAGATGGATCTCTGCCAGATGGATCATCCTCTCTGGGTTGGAGGGGTCGGACTGCTGAGCCTTCTCGAGCATGATAATCGTCTCTGATTGGTAGTTCTCCCTACGCTCCTGGAAGATGGCAGTGGCCAGAGAGGTGGCGATCTCTGGGTCTTGGGATCGGCGTTGGTGAGCGTCAGAGAGCAGCTGGACAGCCTTACTGTGACTGCCTTCCTTCAGGTAGATGTCTCCTAGGAGGACGAGACTATCCAGGTGATCTGGGTCATAGGAGAGGGCCTTCAGGAGTGAGGATTTTGCCTCTTCTGGGAGGTTTCGAGCGTGGTGCATCTCACCCTTTTTGTACAGGGTGATGGCCTCCTTCTTCTCAGTGATATTTCGACTGGCTTGGCGAGTGATGGGAGCTACATCATGAGAGGCTTCCTCAGAAGTAGCTTCACGGTCTGGCGTGGTCTCTGCTACGGCTTCGAGGGCTTTTTTCATTTGGTAGTTCTTCTGGTAGCGAGTCCAGATGTATTTGGTGGCGACATACCCAACCCCAAAGATAATACTCAGGTAGAAAAAAAGCAGATAGACAGAGGTCATAAGTGATGAAGGAGAGTGCAGTGACAGAGAGAATCTCTTGGGCAGATCGCAGACCCTGGAGGAGGGCTGATACTTTTGAGATCTATTCAAGTTCCATTCTACCCCAAAAGAAAAAGAAGGGGCTAGGCATTCCCCTTCTTTTTTCTCTCATCTGCGGACAGAGAGAGGCTATGCCTCCTCTGGAGACTCCTTTGCTTCTGGCTCTGGCTTTTTCCTCTCGGCTATAGGGAGGGCATCCATGTTAGAGGAGAGTCGGAGATTGTGATCTTCGGTATTGATACCGATAACCTTCACCTTGAGAGGGTCGCCTACTCGGGCTACCTCATCAGGACGCATGTCTGGATCAGCAAACTCACTACTGTGTACGAGGCCATTGAGGTTCCCATCAATCGTGACGAAGAGTCCGAAGTTCGTGACCTTGTTCACGGTTCCCTCAGTGGTGGTACCGACCGGGTACTTCTCGATGAGCTTCTTCCATGGGTCCTGCTGGAGACGCTTTATGGAGAGGGAGATCTTGTCACCATCTACACCGATGACCTGGGCCTCTACTGCGTCTCCGATCTTGAAGAGCTCGTAGTGGTTGCGGATCTGCTCCCAGGAGAGCTCTGAGACGTGAATGAGTCCTTCCAGATTCCCAAAGGTGATGAAGATACCGAACTTCACGATACCGTTCACCTCACCCTGAACCTTTGTTCCGATCTTGAGGTTTTTGAGCTCTTTTGTCCTGACTTCTGAGAGAGCCTCTCTCTCGGAGACGATGATCTTATCATTTCTGAGAAAGGTAATGACTCTCACGGAGAACTTCTGTCCCACGAAGGCTTCCAACTTCTCGATGATGGCCTGGGCATTTGCCCCGTCAACACGCGGATAGTTTGCAGGAGAGAGCTGAGACACCGGAAGGAAGGCGTGGATACCTTGTGCATCACAGATAAGACCACCCTTGTTCGCCTCCTTGGCTACGACTTCGATCAGCTCTCCATTATCCAGGCATTCCTCGAAGTAGTCCCAGTTTCGCATCTGAGAGGCCTTACGAAGCGAGAGGACCATCATGCCCTCTTCATTCTCATTATCCATCACAAAAGCCTGGATCTCGTCACCTATCATGAGCCTTTCTCCTTCTTTTCTGAAGGGGTCCTGGAGCTCCTTTCCGGCGATGATGCCGACGGCTACTCCTCCGACAGAGACGAGTACATATCCGCCTTCTGCGGCGATCACGGTGCCAGTGACGGTCTCACCTGGCTGAGGCAGCATGAAGGTTTCGAGCTCCTGGAGTACTGGCTCCATGTAGGCGGTATCTTTGGTAGCGGTCATATCGGTCATGATGGTGGGAAAAAGAAAAAAAAGCACAAACAACACCGGTCATCCCGTGCACTAGAGAGAAAGAGAAAGCTCTCGTCCAGAGTGTATATGGCCCATCTAGTGCACAGTGATGGGATCTGGATCGATACTGGGACACATTCTAGAGCTCTTCCTTTCTAAATGTCAAGAAGGGGCACTGACTTCTGGTCAGAAACTTGTTATACTCCCATGTATATACTTGAGTTCTTCTTTCTCTATGCCATCTATCACGATCGTAGGAAACTACGGAGGGAGCAACTGGGGAGATGAGCTGATACTGGCAGGAGTCCTGAGCCTCATTCCGGGTGAGTGGGATGTGACAGTGCTGAGTCATCACCCTCAGAAGACCCATGATCTGCACCACGTGAGGAGCCTTCAGATGCCACCTGGAGGCCTGAGGAGCAGAGTTCTGAGCTTTCTGCAGAGCGATCGTCGAAGCTGGAAGAAGGCTGTCTCGGATTCTGACATCGTGATGATGGGCGGGGGTGGGCTCCTGCAGTCCACAGAGTCTGGAGCCATAGAGCTCTGGACACAGATCAGCACACAGCTCAGGGCTCAGCTCCACCCAAAAAAAAGACTCATCTGGTGCGGACAAGGAGTGGGGCCGCTCCCTACGACTCTTTCCTCTGGGACGAGGAGGCTCCTGGAAGACTCACCCTTCATCTCTGTCAGAGACAAGGTCTCGTCTGAGCTCCTACTGGGCATCATGCCTCCGCTCCGACTTAAGGGCGAGATTTTGGTAGGGACTGACTTCGCCCTTGCTCTTGGCAGGCCAAAGAGGCGAGGGAAGAGGTCTGGCACACTCTTCTTCCTCAGGGGGAATGGTGATCTGAGAGTGCACAGAAAATCACTAGAACACCTTCTCGAATCCGGAAACCTTCCAGGGCCAGTACACTACTTCCCTCTGGATCAGGTAGACGAGACAGAGGGGGATTGGCTGGGGAGACTCGGCATAGAGCGTCTTCCAGAGCCCGACTCCCTGCTGGACCTCCTAGAGATGGTGGGAAACAGGCAACTCGTGCTGAGTGAACGCCTCCATGGATCTCTCATGGCGGTCATGACTGGGACACCACTGATCCAGGCTATTGGGCATCCGAAGATGGAGGCCTTCTGGAGAGATCGACCACTCTCGGTGGCCCTCATGGACAGTGAGACCACACAGGAGGGCTTTCGACTCATGATCGACTCTGCTCTCAGAGAACAGAAGAAGTGGTCACGCCAGACAGGTCTCTGGCTGAAGAGAGAACAAGAAAAAATCCCTCACCTCCTCCCAGACCTTCTCAAGCTGGGAGTCGAGAAGGATGCCTGATCAGAGAGAGCATAATCTCTCTTGGGAAGAGAGCCTAGGAGGCCTCCTGACGCTTCTGGTAGCATTCCATGCACTCCACGACGAAGTCTTGTGCTTCCTTTGGCCCGAGCCACTCCTTGACCGTGACGTACTTCCCTTCTTCCAAGTCTTTGTAGTGCTGGAGGAAGTACTCGATGTCTTCTCGCTTCTTATAGGCGATATCCTCAAACTTCTGAATATGTGACATATACGGGTCGCCTACTGGGACGCAGAGGATCTTATCATCTCTCTCGCCCGTGTCATCCACAGAGATCATCCCGATGACTCTGCAACTGCACACGGCATGAGGCATGATGGGCTCACTGCTGATGAGTACCACGTCTAGGGGGTCATTGTCATAGTCATTCCAGGTCTGTGGAATGAGTCCATAGGAGAAGGGGTAGGGGATAGGCGTATGAAGAAATCGGTCTACCATGACGGCAGAGTGTTCTTTGTCATACTCATACTTTATCCGAGAGCCCTCGGAGATCTCGACGATGACATGGATCTCTTGGGGAGCATCCTTTCCAGTGGGGAGTGAGTGAAAGAGGCCAGACTGCATACCACGATAAGAAAAAGTGTTCACACACTACCACAGGCTAGAGCCCCTAGAAAACCCTTTCTTTTCTACTGGATTTGAGAGAGGGGCTCTGTCATACTGATCCCTAAGCGAGGAGGATGGCCATGGGAGGACTGAGGAACACTGCACCAGAAGCGAGATTCTATCATCATTACCCTGCAGAGAAGGGCAAAGCTCCCTTTCTCTCGGAACAATCCTTTCGCATATCGGCGCCTTAGATAGGCAGGATTTGTTCTTTATTTGTACACTTATGGATCCAGTGATAACCCTTCTAACCGCTCTTGTCGGGGCGGCTGTGGGATTTGGGATTGGCCACGTTCTGAAGCAGAACACAGCGGAGAAGGAGCGTCTACAGGCTCAGGCGGAGTCAGAGAAGCTGATGCGTGAGGCACAGTCAGTGGTTTCGCAGGCTCAGAATGAGGCCCAAAAGATAGAACGCGAAGCCAAAGACCTCATGATGGATGCCAAACAGCAGACTCATGATGCCCGACTCGAGGCCGAGAGGCAGTCAGCCCGCCTCGAAGAACAAGAAAAAAAACTCTCAAAAGATACCCAAGAGCTCGAAAGACAAACAAAAAACCTCCAGTTAAAAGAGCAAGAGCTCACGGCAGAGAAGGAGTCTCTCAGAGAGCTCAAGCTCCAGGAACAGGAAAAGCTAGAGGAGATCGCGGACATGACAGCAGAGAAGGCCCAAGAACGACTCTTTCAGAACGTGGAGCAGTTGAAGGAGCAGGATCTCCTGCGTCGTATGCGAGCCCTGGATCACTCTATCGAGCATGAAGTAGAGGAGAAGGCGAAGAAGGCGCTCTCAGAGGCCATACAGCGATTTGCCAGTGACGTGACCAGTGAGATCACACAGACCACGGTCTCCCTCCCTTCTGACGATATCAAGGGTCGGATTATCGGACGAGAAGGACGAAATATCAATGCCCTAGAGAGGGCCACAGGAGTAGACATCATTATTGACGACACCCCTGGGGTGATCATCCTCTCTGGGTATGACCTCATGCGTCGCTATATCGCCAAGAGGGCAATAGAGAAGCTGGTAGAAGACGGCAGGATCAATCCCGCCCGCATAGAGGAAGAGGTGCAGAAGGCGACGACCCAGACAGAGAGCTTGATCGCACAGTTCGGACAGAAGGCGTGCGAAGAAGTAGGCATCACAGGCATACCAGTAGAGGTGCAGAAGGTGGTCGGAAGACTTCGCTTTCGACAGAGCTATGGCCAAAATGTCCTCCAGCACAGCATCGAGGTGGCCTTCATCGCAGAAGAGCTCGCCAATATCGTGGGAGCAGACGCCCAGAGAGCCAAGACGGCAGGACTCCTACACGACATGGGAAAGGCGATCTCTCACGAAGTCGGAGGCCGACACGCGGTCATATCTGCCGAGATCGCTCGAAAGTTTGGCATGGAACCTCTCATGATAAATGCCATAGAGGCCCATCACGAAGACGTGGAGAAGGAGTGCATAGAGGCCTACCTGGTCCAGGCCGCAGACGCCATCAGCGCCTCCAGGCCTGGGGCCAGGCGTGACAGCGCAGAGCAATTCGTAAAGCGTATGAAGGCCCAGGAGTCAGTGGTAGAGCGATTTGAGGGCGTGACTAAGAGCTATATTATGAGCTCTGGGCGAGAGATGTGGGTCTTTGTGGAGCCAAAGAAGATATCAGACCTAGAAGCCAAAAAGATGGCAGATGAGATCGCTCGTGCCCTCGAGTCAGAGTTGAGATTCCCTGGAGAGATCAAGGTCACAGTCTTCCGCGAGACACGCGTGCAGGCGGTGGCGAGGTAGCCTGAGAGCTACCTATCTACACTCCTGACTCGGGACTTGGAGCTTTTTCTTGGAGTTGTCCCTGAAGCTCTTTCGCCTGCTCTACTATTCTCTTCCGATGCTCTATCCCCAGTGTTCTGGCATCCGTCGGAGAGCCGAGTGCCTTGAGTCGTTCGAGGTCTAACTCAGCTTTGGTGATACCGGCTTCTTCCATGGCGATGAGAGAGGCTATCGCTTCTCGGGCATAGTTCTGAGTAGCCTCAGTCTCATCATGAGCATTTCTACCGACCTTCACGACCATCTGACAGAGCGAGAGGAGATTTCTTGGGGTATCATCTCCTCCATGATCTGGCAGAGCTGGCGAAGAATACCCAGACCTCTCTAGATTTTTCAAGAAGACGGAGAGATCTCTCGTGATACAGGCCCCAAGAGTGAGTGTCTCTCCTTTTCCACCAAGCTTTTTGAGCATGCTGAAGGAGAAATCGATCGGACTATTAGGGCATTCTTTAGCCGTATCCTGAGGATCAATTGTGGCCAGGTGGGCCATCTGTACACACTTTCTCTCCACCCAGCTGAAGTCCTGAGATCCACTCTCAACCCTGATTCTTTCCGCCTCTGGATGAAGAAGTGGATAGAGCTTGCAGAGCTTCTTCTCCAGCCTCTTATAGAAAGGATCGACACCATAGAAGGCTGCTATCTGATCCATCCTGGGCTTACCACCTTCTTGAAAGAGTTGTCTGAATGATTCTGCCCTCTCGTCTTGCGTGGCACGGAGAGAGTCATAGGCCTTTTGCAGGAGCCTTGCACACTGGAGGAAGTAGGAGGTTTCCCCCTCCTTCATCTGAGCATCGGCTTCACCTCGGGGCATCAGCAGGACAGAGCCGATGGAGAGGTCTATGACTCTCTGGATGTCTCGCTCCTCGAGAGCTCCCTTCTCTGTCATCCTCTGCATCTCAGCCTTGAGTCCTCGGACTCGGATGTCGTCTGGAGCTAATGTTTCACAGAGAGTTGATGGCACTTCGGCCTGGCTGCTTTTCGCCCTTGCGAGATCAAGGACAAATTTTGGCAGGTCTTCTGACTCTGCCTTGGGAAGGAGTGGGACATCTGGATCAGCCTCGAGAATACATTGCTGAAGAGGAGTGAGAGCTCCGCCATATTCCAGGACTTCTCTGTAGTACACAGATATCCATTTCTTCAGGGTCCTGAGACGCTCACTATCAGTTATAGCATAGCCTTCTTCTCTGAGTATTATTGCACGCCTTCTTCCAGGGTAGTCTATTTTTGTAATGTCGATCGGCGGAATATCTCCTTCCCCCAATGCCTTCGCAAGGAAAAAATACCATGGTGCCAGATTTTTCAATCTGACCGGTACTACGCCATCTTTTTCCTGGGAGAGCTTTTTCCAGAAATCCTGCATTTCCTCCTGGGCCTCTTTTGATTTTCTGATCTGCTCTTTTATATCTGAGAGAGCTCGACACCTTTCCTCCAGTCCATGAGGTACATCTGAGGTCCTCTTTTGAGCTTTGGGGAACACCATGCCATAGATAGCATGATGCCTCTGAGCATCATCTCCCATAATCTTCAAAAGATGGAGTACCTGCTCAGCTACCCCGATATCTTTTTCGCCTGCTCTGTCTGGTCTAGGAATCTGCCTTGCTGCTACTCTCAGGATGATTTCACGATAATCTGGTAATTCTGCCGCATATCTCCTGATGATCTCCGGGTCATCTGTCAGTCGTATGCCACTCAGGGCTGTGCAGAAGATCTCTTCTGCCAGCGCTTTCGCCTGAGCAAGGTCGAGAGAGTCTTTGTGATATTCAGGCCAGAGTATGGCGTTGAGATTTTCCCTGATTCCTCTCGCCTCCCTGTTCGGTGGGAGCTGGGCTAGGACTGGAATGAGGGTTTCCATAAGTATTGTCAGGTGCTCACCCTCTGAGCCTCCCTCTGTTGCTTCTGTAGAATTGAGCCCTGTTGTCCAGCTGGGATGTGTAGAGGGACTCTGGAATGCTGCCTGTATCGCTTCCAGGGCGGGAGCCAGACACTGGATGGCGGGTGTCTGGCTGTCTGATTCCCTCAGGATATCTAGAGATTCGTCGAGAAAAGTGCGGTACTCTTCCACCCTTTCTGGATCCTCTGGAGGCTTGATGGCAAAGGACGCATAGGCCTGCAGGCACTGGTCACACTTTTGTATGACAGAGGTGATGTCTAGGGGGATGTCTCGCTTCCCCCCTTGATCCTCACTTTCTGCTATGGCTTGGCTCAGTTGTGACCTTCCCTCTGTCACTGTCCTGAGGTGTGATGGAAGACCTTTCCAATCAGGATTGTCTAGAGCAGTTCTGAGACTGCTTACTCCATCCTGGAGGGCTCGAGCTTTTGGGAGAGAGAGAATATGAGGACGAATTCTACTGATCACTTCCTCTAGAGCCTGGGTGGATTGATCTTGAGGTATCTCTATCACTTCTGAGAGAGTTCTTTCATCGACATCAGGCTCAGCCCCAGCAGCAATATCCCCTAGGCGATGAGCTATGTAAGGCACACTCCCAAGGCCCGGATGCAGGCCAGAATAATCAGAGTCGAAATATCCTCCATCTGTTCCTGGAACTAAGAGATAATGTTTTGAATCGGCTTCTCTCTCAGCTGGTGGCTCTGGTAAGCATGAGAGGATCGTTGCAGCCGCTTTTTGTTCGTGAGTTGCTTCTTTTTTCAGATCTTTCATATTTTTAAAAACGAAACTAAGACCTCATCCTATGTCTGGAGAGTCCTACTTGTCACCCCTCTACTCTTGCTATAGGCCCAAGACTGTGGCAAAAGAACAGAGACCATTCTGCCAAAAACCCTCTCGACAAAAGCACCTTTCTGCAGTATACTCCACAGGATCCATGAGGGTGAGTAGCTCAATGGTAGAGCAGTGGCCTTTTAAGCCATTGGTTGTGGGTTCGAGCCCCACCTCACCCACCATTCTTACTCAGGATGCCCCACAGGGGTATGCTGAGTAAGAATATATGGAGTATGAGGGATCGAACGAAGTTCAAAAAGTGCGACTACCGGTGCGAAATGAAGCGAAGACGCAGTCGAGCGAAATGAAGCAGGACTGGAGTACCTCACGACTGAGCCAGAAGGCGAAGGAGTAAGGACACTTCAGGCCAGGTGGGAGTCCCGTCCAGAGCCCGACCTGATCCTTGTCCAGGGGGGGTCAGCTCCTTTTGTGTGTCGCATATCTGCGTCAGACTCAGGGTTCACTCGCACGCGCACTCTTGTGTGCGTTTAACTCGATTCATCTTCGCCTTCCTTGATCTCCTCCCACAAAAGAACCTGGTCGAGGGGATATATCTGCACAGTACGTACAGATTTGAAGTGATGGCCTCACCTCATTTTAGGGGGAGAGCTCACGCTCATTCGCTTCGCTTCTTCGCTACACCCTCCCCCAGTCCTTCTCCATCTTCGTCGGGAAAAGGCTTTCATCATGGCTCCGGGAGCTCTTTTTCTTGTATTCTTGGCAGAAAACCATCAGTGTTGGGACACTCTCTTATCTTGCTCTTTATGAAAAAGCTCTTTCTCCTCGTCCCCCTCGTCATCGTCCTTGGTATTGGATGGTGGCTTTTCTCGCCCCTATTGTTTGATGAAGAGGTGAATGAAGACCTTCCCTTTGATCTACCTCCTAGGGAGTCTCTTAGTGCCTCTGCGAATGATTCTGATTCATCCGGTGAAGAGGTAGAGGTGACCTCGACTCCTGAGTCAGACTCATCAGCAGATCAGGCTGACTCCCCTGAGTCTTCTGCCTCAGAAGAGACTCAAGAGATCTCCTCCTCAGACACTTCATCTCTCACAGAGGCCGAGGAGATCGGGGAGACAGTAGATCTTGCCACCCCTCAGCTCCTTTTACAGGGCCGATTTCAGGACATAGACGCTCTTCATAAAGGCTCTGGTGATGCCTTGGTCTATTCTCTGCCCTCTGGTGAATCACTCCTTCGACTGGAAAACTTCGAAGTGACCAATGGCCCAGACCTCTATGTCGTCCTGAGCACAGCTGAGAATCCTCTCTCCTCTGGAGAGCTCGGTGAGGACATGGTCATCCTAGAGCGTCTGAAGGGAAATGTTGGTAACCAGAACTACACCATCCCTTCCGGTATTGATATTTCTGAGTACCAGAGTGTGGCGGTATACTGCCAAGCCTTCAGCACTCTCTTCTCCACGGCCCCACTGCAGTAGGAGGCAGGGGATATGTTTGGCATCAGTATACTTTCTCTCACTCTTCCTATGCTTCTTCCTCTTCTCTTCTCCGTAGTGGGGGTGGTGATTGCCATCGCACTGCTCATTGCCCTCTATGATCGGTTTTGGCAAAAGGATAATATCGTCCTCGCTCGCTTTCCACTCCTGGGAAGGGTGAGGTATCTGGCACATGAGATGAGGCCTTTTACGGATCAGTACTTTGGAGCAGATAATGCTTTTGCCCCAAGGATCATCATCGAATGGATCCTAAAGGTGAGCAAGGGGACCACGGGCTACTTCTCTTTTGACAAGTTTGATACCACCCACCACCTAGACGACCCACAGAATCAGATGGTCCATGCTCCCACTCCCCTGAACAACGAGGAGATGGAGCCACAGTACCCCCTCGTCGGCCCCACGAGAAAGCACCCTCTACAGTTTCAGACCTACTTCTACCGGAGTGCGATGAGCCTGGGGGCTATTGGCTTTGAGGCGACTTCTGCCATGTTCTCCGCCACAGCCAAGGCTGGAGCCTGCGCGAACACGGGAGAGGGTGGCTTCTCCATACACCACATCCCAAATGTGGTGTACAGCCCCGAGAAGAAGTTCTTCTCCGCTGTGAAGGCGCCTTTCTGGGGGAGGCTGCTGTATCCGCTCTTCCCCGGGGTTCGACTCAAAAATCATGTGATAGACCTCATGGGAGGCAGGGTCATCCCGGAGGGGAAGAGGGATCTCTACTTCTTCAGCACGGAGCACTGGTGTTTCTACACTATCGACTGGGAGGCTCCTCTCTCCGTTTTTCCTCAGCCGGATGACCTAGACGAGTCCTATGGTCAGGTGATCTTCCAGGTGGGATCCGGGCTCTATGGTCTTCGATCAGCGACCCACGATGGGAGCTTTGAGTTTGACTGGGAACGCTTCCAAAAGATCATGAGCTTTTGCCGAGCGATAGAGATCAAGCTGGCACAGGGGGCCAAGCAGACAGGAGGCATCCTCAAGGCGAATAAGAACACCCCAGTCGTCGCCAGCATCAGAGGGGTAAAGCCAGGCATAGACCTCATTTCGCCCAACAGATTCCCCTTCTACGAGCCGGATGAAGAGGAGGAATTTCTTGATTTTTGCGATCAGCTCTCTCAGAAGGCAGGCGGGAAGCCAGTAGGGGCAAAGATCGTCATCTCAAATGCAGAGAAACCAACCCCGCTTATCGATGCTATGGCGAAGCGTCAGACAGGGAAGAGGGGTCTGGATTTCTTCACGGTAGAGGGTGGAGATGGCGGGAGCGGAGCTGCACCGGTGGCATTGGGCATCCTCTTTGGAAAGAGGGTCTATGAAGCCGTCCCTCTCGTTCACAGCGCTCTAGAAGAAGCAGGGATACGAGAAGAGGTGAAGATCTTTGCCAGTGCAAAGCTCTACGCTCCACACATGTCTGCAAAAATCCTGGCACTCGGAGCCGACGCCGTGGGAAATGCGCGATCCATCATGATCGCCGGAGGCTGTATCCGGGCTGGGCTCTGTAGTGGAGAGTACGGGAGCTGTCCTGTTGGACTGGCAACGATGAAGAAGCAGAACAGAAGGGCCTATGCCCAGGCCTGGGACGAGAAGGTCCAGCAGATCTCTCGCTACATAACAGCTCATAACAAAGGCCTTATACAGATCGCCGCCATCTGCGGTGTGAGGAGCCCGAGTCTTCTCAAGGCGGAGCACTTGGCCTCAGAGTACAAGGCCGTGGTGAGAGTCGGTAAAGAGGTCATGACGGCTTAGTCCTCCTTTTTGCTTTTCGATAGATCTGATGAGTCCTTTCTGAAAAACCTTCTTGGTTATTGCCTTCTTGCTACTCGTGCTCTGACTGATCTCTCTCATAGATTATCGAGGGCTTACCTTCTTGAGCTCTCTGGCACGATTTTTCTGATTCAAGGCCAGGCTATGCCTCTGGTATGACGGATATCGTCTGATCCATATCTGCTGGACGCAGAGGAGCGAAGGCCAGGCTCACGGTCTTGGTCTCCCCTGAGCCAAAGCGGATGCTGGCCCGCCCCTGAGCCTTGTCCAGAGAGATAATAGTCCCCATTCCCCAGGCATCATGGATGACGCTCTCCCCTACTTCGTAGGAGGTGGTTATTTGTGTGGACTGGTCTTCGATAACGAAGTTCCAGTCTTGCTCTTTTTGGAGTTCTGGTGGTGCGCTCAGGTGCTCTGCTGGAAGCTCCTTGAGAAATCTGCTTGGAGTCATAAACTCACTCATTCCACCATACTGACTCCGGGTGCGAGCGTAGGAGAGAGAAAGCTGTTTCTCTGCACGGGTCATAGCGACATACAGGAGTCGTCGCTCTTCCTCGAGCTCTTCAGACTCACGAGAACGACTGTGTGGCAGGATCCCTTCCTCACATCCTGGTATGAAGATGATGGGATATTCTAGGCCTTTGCTCGCGTGAATAGTCATGATGGTGAACTGCTCAGAGCCTTCACTCAGGGAGTCTGTTTCTGCAATGAGTGCCACCTTCTCCAGGAATTGCTGGAGGGCTTCGTGACAGGAGAGGCCATCATAGAGCTGTGTGGAGGTCTGGAGCTCCTGGATATTTTCATAGCGTATGGCCCCCTCCTCTGTGCCATCGTCATAGTAGGCCTTCAGATCCATGATGCTGATGAGAGAGGTGATGAGCTCTGAGAGGGTAAGAGAGTCCATCTGCCTCATGAGTCTCAGGAATTTTTGGGTAAAGCTGTCCAACTTTCCCTGAATGCTGGGAGTGAACTCTTGTACCCCCAGACCACTGCTGAGCATCTGCAGTGGAGACATAGAGTATTTCTCTGCAGCGAGAAAGAGCTTCTCCAGGGTCTTTTCCCCGATCTTTCTGGGAGGAAGATTGATCACACGCATGAGAGAAGAGGTGTCCTGGTTATTCGCGAGGAGTCTGAGGTAGGCGAGGATGTCTTTTATCTCTTTTCTGGCGTAGAACTTGAGACCTCCCACGATATGATAGGGGAGTCCATAGACGATGGCGGCTTCCTCTAGGGCCCTGGTCTGAGCATTGGTACGACAGAGGATGGCGATATCACTCAGCCTCTGTTCGCCTGATCGCATGAGGCCCTGGATCTGCATGGCGATTGAGCGTGCTTCCTCCACTTCGTCTCGATAGACCTCCACCTTCACCAGCTCGCCCTCCTCTCCCATGGCTCGCATGACCTTGTCATAGCGACCGGTATTGTGCTCGATCAAGGCATTGGCACAGTCCAGGATGTGGGCTGTGCTCCGGTAGTTCTCTTCGAGCTTGATGGTCTTTGCCCCCTGAAAATCCCGGGAAAAATGTCGCAAGTGCTCCATCTGCGCCCCACGAAAGGCATAGATACTCTGGTCCATATCGCCGATCACCATGATATTCTGATGGGTACTGGTGAGCAGCTTCAGGAGCTGGTACTGGAGGGTGTTCGTATCCTGGAACTCGTCCACACAGATGTACTGATGCCAGCGAGAAGTCGCCTCACGGATACCAGCATCCTGCTGAAGGATTCTCAGAGGGAGGATCATCAGATCGTCAAAGTCCAGGGCGTTCTCCTCTGCCTTGACCTTCTCATAGGCTCGAGCGAGTGTCTGGTAGATTACGGTTTTCTGTGGGTCGCCGAGATTGGCGTCTTGGGGGCTCTGACCATTGTTCTTCATGTGAGACTGGAGATGCTGGAAAGCCTTTGGCGCGAAGACTTCTTTCTCTATGCCGTGCTCCTTGCAGAGGCGTTTACAGACGGCCAGTGCGTCCGAAGTATCCCAGATGTGAAACCCTCTTTCTCTCCCCAGTACATCGATATGCCTCCGCAAAAACCTCGCCCCCCACGCGTGAAAGGTGCTCATGACCGGCATTCCACTCGTCTTCTGTTCATCGGAGAGCCCGGCCTGCACACGAGCGAGCATCTCTCCTGCGGCTTTGTTCGTAAAGGTGATGGCGAGGATCCGCTCCCCAGGCACACCACGATGCATGAGCTGGAGCACTCGCTCTGTCAGAGCTCTCGTCTTTCCGGCTCCAGCACCAGCTATGACGAGGAGTGGGCCTGTGTCGTGATTCACCACGGACTGTTGTGCGGGATTGAGCTGCATGAGGAGAGATAGACTCAGACCATCCTATCAGAAATTTTTCCTCTCTCCCTGGACTTTTGAGAAGAATCATGAAAAGATAGAGAACTCGTTTCCACTCAGGTATGCCAGGCAGAGGAAAGATGGATCCACTGACCGCACTAGAGCTTTATCTGGAGAGAAAAAGGAATGAAAGGGTTGATGGGGAGGAAGATCTGACCAGTCCTAGAGAGCAGTACGCTGATGATCCTCAGGTTGCTCTTGATAGTCACGTAATCGGTTCAAACCCCCAACTTCCAGTTGGGCTCGACTTCAGTTTGTAGTGGTTTCTCTTCTTT
>JAOXNJ010147618.1:0-10958 GCA_028566655.1 Metis holothuriae
GGCACCGGCTCCGGCCAAAATGAGTGGCTCCGAGTGGCACCGGCACCGGCACCGGCACCGGCGCCGCATCACTGCTCACAACATTTCATCAAATTCTATTACGTAACTTAGATTAGCATAAATTTAAATAAAATTATGCTTTAAGCTTAACTGAAGTTTCTCTGTCACTAATGAACTGATGTAGAGAAAGAGGTAATTACTAATTGATTACCATCAATTAGTGATTAATGAGTGATTAATTATTGTTTTGTCTTCTCCTTTTTCTTCCTTTTCTCCTTGTCCTTCTTTCCCTTGCGTCTTCTCACGCGTTTCTTGCGTCTCTTCCCGCCCTGAGCCCCCTCGTCCTCTCCCCTCACATCCCCTATTAACAAAAGTTACATTACCAAGTAATTAAAATCAGATTAATTAACACATAATTAGCTTTTTTGGACCTGTGCGACTGAGATCAATTCTCTGGTAGAGCTCGTACTGGAAGTTGACGCACGTGCCCGTACAGAACTCCTCCAAGCACTCATGGCACACCTAATAGTAAAAAAACTTATATAATTTTCAAAAAAGTCGTTTAATTCAATCGAAATTTAAAATATTTTATTATATTTTTTTTTAAAATAGATTAATATTAAATACTTTGATGCTCTTCTCAGTGACCCCGCCCCTACTGGCACTGGGTTGCTTGACGACCAAGAAAGGATTTCTGCCCCCTCTCACCATGGACGCCCTAGACTCCTCGCCCCTTGTCTGCAGTCGAAGTTTGTCCAATTCAACCAATCTTTAAAAAACTTAATTAATTACATTTAATTATATTTAATTACCTTTAATTGCTTTAATGAGTTAATTAGGAAAACCTAGAGAACAATTCCTCTTCCTGCTTGCTCTCTGGTCTGGCCAGCGTGAGCATCTTCCAGTTGATGTCGACGGAGGAGAGGTCGATCAGACGCAACGACTGCATCGACTCCGGACAAGGATTCATGAAGGAATAACCACTTGTACTTGTCTCAAGTCTTTTTTAAATTAAAGAAAGTTTTCCTTTAAAAAGTTTCACATTATTTTATACGAGTACTTTATTTCTGTGGAATTAGGTATTTTCAAAAGTCAAATTTTACCTGCTCAATTCGGGTGGCTCCATGACTCGTCCCTATTTTGAGTGAGACAAATGTTTTTAAATGATTTTAATCTTTTTATAAATTGATGAAAAAGCCCTTATTGTGAATAAGAGATTCAATCAGTCGCCAAAGCTCATGCAATCATATATATTGATTATTCATAAATATGTCCCACTTTTTCTTAATAATGATCTCACTTCGTTGTTGCCAGCGTCCTCCATGTCCAGCTCGATCTCGTCCTTCTGCTCAAGCAAATTCCAAGATGCTTTGCAAATAAAAAAAACTCTAAATTGCCTAATGATCATGCTTCATTATTGCAATATTGCATTACTTCATTATTGCATGCTGAAAGCGATTACGTCATTCATGTTGCTAATCATGCGTATGTCAGAAAATGCATCATCTAAAAAGCTTTTTTGTGTAGTACTGCACTTTCATTCAATCTTGGTAAAAATCTGCACTAATAAATCCTAGGACCTAAACTTATTTCTCAAAAATGGCTTTTTATTAAAGCCTTATTAACTAAATTTGTAACTAAGGTTGCATTTTGGCCTAAACATTTCTGCATGCACAAGTGCGTAAAACCTCTCTCTGAGCAGCTCTGAGTCTCCTTCTGTAGCGACGCATGGCCAGCGTCAAAAGCTGCATCTGCTCCTCTTCATCCTCCTTCTTTCATCAAAATTAGACTCATTTTTGGCCAACTAATGAAATTTTTGAATTTTCGAAAAAAAATGAGGGAAAATTTTTGATAAAAAATGGGAAATTCGACCTTTTCTGGTTGAATTTTGTAGTCTGGCATTTTGTCGAGCACGCTTCTGAGTTCTTGGTCGGTGGTGACGCTGATGGAGGAGAGGTCGAGGATCGTGGGCGGCGGCTTCTTCTTGTTCAAGATGTCCTCCAACTGGAACTTGGCCGTGGCCATCCTCTAAATTTTCCATAAAATCAAAATTTCTCAAAATTGCTCGAAATTTATTGTTTTAGCGAAAACATTAAGTATGATTTTTACGTTTTCCCCTCAAATTTCTCTTATTTTTACTGTTATCAAATGTTGTGAGTGGATTGAGCTCCTTTGTTGGATCAATAAAGAGAAAGTAGCTACTTTATGAAGACGTATTGTAAAACTTTCTTATTTAACTGATCCTAAGATGACTAAAAAAGTTAAAGAATTACATACATATTTAGACGTGTTACATGGATTTTCGGTGCATTTATTTGTTTTCGGTGATCAACTTTGCAATAGTAGAATGCAGAAGAAAGGTGATTGACCCAATAAACATTTAGATTTTGGAAATTTTAGAGTAATGATTGTGTGTGGCATTAATCTCCTAATTAGATTTTGTGTCATTTCTATATAGTGCACATTAATTGATTGATGACTTACGTGAATGATTGGAATTGGTTTTTATAGGGTGCAGTATTGCAATGCTATGCAGTAGTTGATGTGAGTAATCGATATAACAATATTGTGACTTTCATCCGTCACATTAGTTGATATCTTATAAAATCATTTGATTGATTTTGATCGCATTTCAAAAGTGAAGCACATTAAGATTGATTTGGAAAAAGTGTGACATTTTTAGCTACGAATCACTTACTTGCCAAGTGTTCTCACCAAATGTTGATGGTTAATGAAAATAGGAGATTAAATGGATCCAATTTCGTGTTCTTCCTAATGAGTAGTAAATAAAAAATAAATATTTTTTCAAGTGTCTTCATTTTAAGACTCATTAACTTAAAAAAAGAAGAGAGAAATAAATGAACAAACTTTTTATGTTACCAGGTCAGGCTCTTATTAATGAAGCTGTAAAAGTAGGTTCTTTAATTGGTTGCGACTTTGCTTCTGGAGTCTGAAGTCAGTACTCGAGGTTGGTGAGGGTGAGCTTCTTGCTGCCGACGTGCACGACCTTGACGCTGTCCTTGGCGGTGTTGGGCGCGCTCTCCTTCTTCTCGGGGTTGATCTTGGCCTTGTTGACGACGAGCATCTCGTAGACGAGGAGCACGATGCTGAGCACGAGGCCGGAGATGGTGGCGATGAAGACGCCGCCCAAGGAGGTGAGGGTGATGCCGTCGGAGTCGTCGAGCGTGGGGCACTCGAGACTGGTGTTCCAGTAGTTGCTGGCGATCCTCTCGAAGAACCTGTCGCCCTGCATGAGCAGGATGGTCTTGGACATCTCGTCCTTGAGCGCCGTGAAGCCCTGGCGCACGGCCACGGCGTAGGGCTGCTCGGCGAACGCGTCGCCCACCATGCTCAGGTTGCAGTTGCTGTGGGCCTCGTAGCGCACGCGGGAGGCGTCGTGGATGAAGGCGAAGTTGCCCTCCTCGTCCTCGAGCACCCTGCGCACGCCCTCGTCGGCGTCGCTCACCAGGCCCGTGTCGATGATGGTGTTCAGCAGGTGCGTGTACTGCTCGCGGATCGGGTAGTCCCACACCAGGTAGTCGTTGGAGGCCTCGGACGGCTTGGAGAGCGTGAGGTCGTTCCAGGCCTGATACAACTCCTCCTCGGCCCTGGCCATGTTCTCGAAGAAGCGCAGCTGCGAGCTCTCGGCCACCACGCTGTACTTGATCTTGGTCTGCTGCGCCAGCTCCTCCAGACTCTGGATGGTGGTGCGCATGCGCTCCACCGTCAGGAAGGCCGCCAGGTTGGCGGTGAACGTGGCCAACATGAGCACCACGAAGAGCCAGTAGGCCGAGACGAGCACGCGGCCGCTCAGGCTCTTGGGCGCCTCGCCGCCGCCCTGCGGCGTGAACGACGTCACCGCGAACCAGAAGCTCTCCTTCAGCGTGAACTCGCGCGTCGGGTAAGGGTACGCCTCCTCCAATCAATCACATCATTAAGTAAGTCATCAATTAAGTCGTTAGTTAATCAATCAATTTATCGATGAAAATGAGAAATCTATTCACTCGATTGTTGCGTGCGGAGTAGGGCGAGAACCTGTCGAGGAACCAGAGCATGATGGCCGTGATGACCAAGGTGCTGAGGATGGTGACCCACACCTCGGCCTTCAGCACGTCCATGAACTTGAAGAGGGATCGCGGTTTGTAGGGTTTCCTGAGCAGGATTGCGATGCCGGATTGCTCGAAGTAGGGCGAGACGAAGTCGATGACCTCCTCTCTGGCCGTGGTCATGGTCATGCTGGTCACGGCCAAGTCGGCCAGCCCGTCGATCAGCAGACCCGTCGCGCCGTTCCAGAACTCACCACTACTATTCCTAAAAGATATTGATTTCAAGACTTCTTTTCACTGATGAGTGATGACGAACTGAAATTACACTAGAAATGAAGTTGTCTTGTTACTTGGTGCGTTCGCCGATCTGGTTGTCGGGGGGCACGACGATCTCGTAGTCGAAGTTCATGCGTCTGGCCATCTCCTCCACCATCTGGACGCAGTAGCCGCGCATCACGCCGTCCTGTCTCCAGGCCCACGGCTTCAGCTCCACCATGGCCACGCGAAAAAACCGCGGCGGCGACGACGACACGAAGTTCGGCGAGGGCTCGAACATCTGGGAAGAGGGATCGAACCGACCGAAATGCGAACGAACACCACCAGACAACGACTAAACAGGGCAAAAGTTTCCACTTTACATTATTATAATCTTCTTTTTTGCTACAATTGTGATCGGAAAAGAACTTTTAGGTGTTCTGAGTCAGACATAGAAGTCGACGGCGACATCGTAGGTGAGCAAATGTTTGTCCTGGTCCACTCTGAATCCCTTTTCCGAGGCCAATCGCCTCACGATCTTCATTCTCTCGTCCTCGGACGAGTTCGCGGCGGCCAACGCGTTCGTCGACGTCATGAGAATCTCCGCCTCCTTCAGCATCTGCGACGCCTCCGGCAAGAAGAGCGTGTGGGGACGAGCACTGCTCTCGCAATCGCAATTAGTTGCTGAAATTACAGTAAATCGACTAAAATCAATAGAATTTGCGTTAAAATGAACCTTTTTTGTTGTTAAAACCTACAATTTCTGCCCTGGAGAGCGCAACAGGCCCTGTTTTGGTCGAGCACCCCCATGTAAACGTCTCTATCCAAGTTCTTCATGTCCAGCACGTCCACGTCGCTGAGGTCCGTGGCCACGAACGTCCACTGATGATCGTGACGCATGTACTTCTTCGCTAAAGGAGATCTAAAAATGAACGAATCTCCAATATAAGACTCTAAATTTAACCGAAAACAGAAAATTTGTGCTAAATATTTGATCAAAACGAAGTACTAAAACTATAAAAAATATGTTGTAACAGTCCCACCTGGCGACCTCGTTCAGTGCTTGAGCGCTTCCCAGGACCAAGTAGTGGTTGGCAGCCGGTCTGATGAGGTCGAGTCGCTGGAGCTCGTCCTTGGTCATGAGCAGCGTCTTGATGTTGGAGCCGTGGAGCAGGAAGTAGAAGGCGGCCTCGGCGTCGTCGTCGGACTCGAGGATGGTGGCCGAGTCGGGCGTGTCCAGGTGCGTCAGGAAGAGGTCGGAGGAGCGCAACATCAACTCCTGCGACGACTCCACGCGCAAGTACAACACCGACGACGACAACGACGACTGCAGATCCGACCAGCCGCCCCAGCTCAGATCGACCACCATTGTCACGCCATTATTCAATCTTGATTGAACCTTCATGTAACAAACATTTGTTCTTTTATCACTTTTTATTGGTTTTGTATGTACTTTATGTTAAAAAGAATTGATTTGAGGCTGTGAAAAGTGCTTTTAATAGAATTTTATGATGGATTTATATAATGAAATGGATTTGGAAGTGCGTATACTTCGTTAAGTTGTTCCTCCTCGTTGTCATGGTCGATGATGACGACTTGGACGTTGTCCTGGTTCCCTGTGAAGAGGTCCACCTGCTCGTTCGTCTCCGCGATCAGCAGCGTGTCGGCCGAGACGGCCGTCAGCACCGCGAGCAGCGACGTCAACGTGGTCAACGTGGCCATGGTCAAAGTCGACAATCGACTGAACGAGCTTCGAGGCGAAAGCAATTAGAGAGAAAGGAAAAGAAAGAAGCTCGATCCTCAAAAAAGGACACGAAACACTAATACGGTATAAATACCTACTTGTTATAAAACCCAATATTGTCTACCGACTTTATTGTATGTACAAAACCTTATTATAACTTAATGGTGCCTTTCATTTCGTAGCTTTTGCTATTGTGCCAGTTCGATCGCATTGAAGACACTTGTTGAATTTTGCATGAGCAGTCACTACGTACCGTATGTAAAATATTATTTAGCAAGTTGTTACTGACATCAAAGACATTTAATGGTCTATTTAGTGTCTCATTAAACAGACAATTACTTGTTTCCAAGAACTCGCTTTATTATGTGTGTGTCAGTAAACAAAGTTGTTCTCATTTTTGACGCCCTTTCCATCGACTCGACAAGTCTTTGGGGGACAACAAGCAAAACGCCCTTTATAAACAATCGGAAAAAAGAAAAAAGACAAAAAATGTAACAAATTCACTGAACAATTGTATAAAATATATTTGTTACAATGGAATGGACTTTATATAAAGTCATTATTATTGGTGGAATAAATGACTTTTCTGTTGGTTGAAAGGGGCCGCAATGCGTCCCACAATTATGATGGGTCGCTCATGAATAATTTCGGTGGTGCCTGAAGCACGAACTTTGTTCAAGTCCACCAACTTTCTCACGTTCAGTCTGATCAACCACGGCTCTTCAATCCATTTCGGAAAGTTAAGTGAAAATATCACTATAAGGCTGTTCTTAGCCTTGCTTAACAATAAGTAAAAGGGGAAAAAACAAAAAAAATGTATTTTTTTATTTCTTAAAATTTTGCCAAAGCAATGTTTGAAATGAGTCTTGAAAAAGAGCAAAATTATGCCTTTTTGTGTAATTAAATGCCATTTGGATGTGTAAGAAAATTGATTTTCATTACATAATTTTTCGATATTTCTTTCATTTCTACATTAAGAGTAGTTTTGCAACAGTGAAAGCAATTATTAAAGAGCAATTTATTGGCGGCTGCAGTACGTAGTAATTATCATAATTAGGACAAGGAAGAATTAAAACTTCTTTTCAAGTGGTACGAGTATGTATTATAATGTTGCTTTCCTATCCCAACAGGATGGTTGATGACTGAAATGAAAGGCTGACGTCAATCCACTTAAAATCCACTCACTGTTGACGAAAAAAAAGCCCAAGCAACCTCATTTTGTACTTTAAACTGCAGTATACCTATAAACTCTAGAAATCAGGGAGTGAAGCTCCAACTTTATCATGTTTTGTAGGTGATCCGTCAAAACTGTAACACATTTACGTCCTAAAATAGCTTTTTTTTTGAGAATCAATGCTCATCAAGTCAAGCAAACTTGGGTCCATCCCTTGATCCTCGACTGCTGCCAATGTTGTCCAACTTTGTGGTTGAATCCAATAATAGAAAGTACGGCGTAGTAGATGTCTTTCTGAATAATAGACGACGTAAAAGGAGATCAGAGTGTTTGTACTAGACGGCTTTCACATTATTATGAGAATGACTTGTGTAGAGGCAATTTGGCCCCAAGACTGTGCTGTTCTTTTTTTGAACTTGATGGATGAGTGAGTGGCGTCGGATCTCATCGAAGAAGCCATTGTGACTCGATCCCATCTCTGTAGCTCAACCATTATGCATCATCACGTCAAATCGAAAAGGGCTTCCTTCAAGAACCTCCTTTTTACATAGAGCACACATCCACGCAATATAAAAAGCTAGATTTAACAAATATCCTTGGTAAACGAACTTTAATGGATTGGACCATCCTATGTACTCACTAGTAGTGAGTCACTACAGAAAAGTAGAGATAAGTGTCCATTTTTGTTATGTATAGGATATGATGGGGCTTTGGCACTACACTTTGTGTAGGTATGGCCATCAAATCGATTCTCCGATAGCCCAATTCGATCCCAAACGCAACAACATAAACATTACTACTTTCACAATACTTTTAGCACTTTATACCGGGATCATTACTAGAAGATATCTCTGTGTAGCTTTCCATGGTTGTTGCAGCCCTTTATTGCGTACAGAAGAGTTGCTCTACTGGCCTTGAGGCCCCTCGCAAGGCCAGCCACGCCCGCTCCTAGAAAGAGAGTAGAAAGCCCTATGTACTACTACATATTATGACTGTATTACTGTGTCATCATTGTAGTGGTGATTCTACCTTGACTAAATGTCGAGGCTTCCTTGTTCAGTCTCTCCTAGAGTTGCATTGCAGCAACAGCTTCTTTTTCTCTCTTTTTCCTAGCTCGTTAAAAGCAGTCCCAATGTTTACCTCAGTCCCTTAACAGCTGCTACTAATAAGGCCTTAATTGTCATCATTATTGGCACTCATTAAGTGATTACGTAATTGGCGGACAATAAGGATGCAGGTGGTGGAGCAGAGTCAGTCGACAGAGAGAATTGATAATAGTCAACATTTGCTCCGGGTCGCCAGTCACGTTGGTAATTACTAATTAATCTAATACTTTACATGGGGTTAATTAGGGTTATTATCGTGTTTAAATTGCATGTACATATAATACTTTATTTTAAAAAAAACCTTATATAGAGAGAAAAGAAGAGAGTTGTAGTGTATTTTATATAGAAGAATGTGTGTGGGTCTGAGGTGCAAAGGATCCCTCACAATCTCGTTGATTTCCCCCGAGATTGGTCTGACGACCACTTTTGTGCCAACCTTAATACTTAGGACATAAATAAGAGCCGACGTTGTGTGTCATTTCCACTTTGAGATAAGAGGACGCCAATGCTGAGCTTGCAACACCTCTCTCCTATTTTACAGCCTTTATATACACTTTTATATATGTACTTTACTGTACTGGTGATTGCTTGGCCACGTGAATAGTGGTGATTAAGCAAGAAATAAGGGGATGACCCTGTGGCCCAAAAAAAGGAGGCTGAATCAATCTCTTTTACCTTTTTTTATGAATTCAACCTTAATCATCAAGACCTCACCAACCCTTTCTCATGAATGTGCTACACCATTCAACTCTTTATAACATGCTACCTCATACGTGTAATGAATGGTTGAGCAAGGAGGAAATGGGCCAGGACGTGGGGCACTTGTCTAATGGCCTTCTACATAGATAGTGCCTTCATTGAGAATCCTTTACATATATATGTACAGCTAGTAAATTCACCCTAGAACGAACACTAATAAAGTACGAGTTGCGTGTGAGATTAGGTTTCTGTAGGAGAAAATTGCCCTTGGTAAAAAGGCGGGAGCTGGGGATGGCGACTCAGCTGTCGGGTCACAGCTGGCCTTCATGGACAGGTCGAGGTGTCAGGACTGTCACTTGTCCTTAGGCCCCATTCCCAACTCGTCCTCGTCGTCGTCGTCGTGGTTGTTGTTGTTGTTGTTGTTGTTGTTGTTGTTGTTGTTGTTGTTGTTGTTCTCAGAGTCCGAGTGCGTGCCAGCCTCGTCTGGGAAGCTGGAGGTGACGACGTCGGCGCCCAAGTTGGTGCTTCAGAGGCTGGAACGATCGCCGTCCACTGAAAGGAGACAACAGCAATGGAGGTGAGGCCACACCAAGAAACTTTTCACTGCCATACATAAAGAAATGTTATATAGTACATACTGTGTGGGAAAAATGATAATAAGGTGAAAGATATTACCCTCTTTTTCGCTCCAAGTTTGAATATAATCAAGCAAACCCTTATGTGTAGGTTGATGACCGCTATTTGTAGGTTTTTGCTGGCAACGACATCTTTAAAAGGATTTTAAAGAGTGTATTTCACATAAAGCACATTGTAGAGGCGTAATCGGCTTAGTTCGGATCGTCTTAGCTGACCAATCCGTAGATCAAATAGCGTCGAACAAGTGCATTGTTACGTATAAATATTTCATGTATATGGATTATTACAGAAGTACGAGTAAGTACTAGAGTATGTACTTAAAAACTTTGTTCCCGTTCTTTATTGATCTTTTGTTGTTTGCCAGAAGCCTGGAGCCCCGTTCCTTGGACGAGACGCATTGGCGACTGCAGCGAGGCAATTGGGCCTCGAGAAGAGCCAACAGTAACGAGCTCCATGTTCCAAATGAACTCCGGAATGAGCTTAGTATAGAGCAGATTCATGGATCGCAAGATAGTTCGCAAAATAGTGCTGAAACCGAGACAAAAACCAGAAATGATCGACTTCATTGTACTGAGGATTCGTCGTCAGCCTCTTCGTCGGCCACAAACTTGACCAACATGTTGATGGGCGAGCACTTGGCCAGGGTCCACAGGAACTCCGACAAGTCGAAGATGGACAAGTCGAAGGTGAACTCGAGTCCGCGGTTGCAGGGGAAGCTGGATGTGTGCGCCTCCTCCTTGCCCCTCATCATCCCCACGTTCACCGTGACCATCAACCCGCTGGAGGACAACGAGCTCACCTTCGTCCCAGAATCCCCCACCACAGCCAACAGGAACGACACCAAGGTCACTTTTTAAACTCAAATTCAACCTTAATCACTTTAATCACTTTAAATCATCAATTAAAATTGAATTTTGAGTTGAATTGATTATAAAGATTTCGAGGAATACTTCCACTTCGAACCAATTGTTGGCGACCAACGAGGAGGACCGCAGGTCGAGCATCGGCTCTTCGTCCAGCCTGGAGAGGAGGAAGAGCAGTCAGGACGAGTTGTTGGGTCATAATCACTTGAGTCTGAAGTCAGATCTCTCCATCAGGAGGGTCAGCGACATCAGCCACATCAACGAACTCAGACAGTACTGCACATAGTTTACTTTAAAAAACGAGGTTAATTAATCAAAATTTTGATTGATTGATTGATTGATTGGAGGGGCGTGAGCGGGATGGAGCACTTGGCTAGCGAGTACTACGAGATCACGCGCGACTCGAACCCCGACAACGTGAGTCTGGACAGCGTG